>JAHWFO010070723.1:88547-101319 GCA_023313115.1 Rhysida immarginata | reverse complement strand
ATTATTAATGCGTTCATTGCATTGTTTATTTCGGACATTCAATTTCCAGACTTGGACATTCTGACTATCTAACTTAGACTTTGATATTAGTGATTCGCAGCGATTGTTGCAAATAGTACTTTTGGAAATTAGGAACTATTGTCATTGTATCACTTTGTGAGTGGCCAATATATATAAGATTCTAGTAATTAAGGTGTATGAATGAATCTTTTGTACCTGCAAAATTAAGTTATCAATAGCTAGCATGTATTCTTCAGAAAGTTGCTGACGTTTGCTTATTAACGTAACAAAGTTAGTTAAGCTCTATTTTGAATAGGTGTTTATTCTGAGCTATTGGTAATACAATTACCTTATACCCCGCTTTGTCCAGTGGTTGGTTTAAAGATTACCTTTACATGTTTTTGTAGTTTTATGTTATATTGTTGGAACCTTACTTACACCTTCTTTATTAATTCATATTTTGTTATTATTATCCTATCACTGTACGTGCCTCAGTTTTTCCACTGCGCATACTTAATTTATCTGCTGAATACACGTTACATATGCCCTGCCATAAATTTGAATATCGATTTTTTATCGATAATTATTATTTCTCCGAAATCTGAGGTAGACAGTGACCTTTCTCATGCTTTGAAGATTAAGTATGCAAAATTTCATCAAGTTCGGAAAAAAAACTGTAGATTTGTATTCAATACACACAAACAAACCCACAAATAAATATAGAAAACTAGAAGAGGTACCCGGCGTTGCCCGGGATAATTACACTGTAGGCAAACAGAACAATCTGAAAAAATTAAATTTTAGCTCCCAATTGGTTAAATAATAACTCAATCAGTACAACACAGAGCAAAGGGACTATCCATTCTACGAAAAATACGAATCATACGAAGATAATTTAGACTCAAATTTTTCTTACTCTTTACGTAGAAGCTCTTGCTCTATTCGAAACTCCCTTTGCTCAACTGTTTCAAATGCCTTTATAGCTTTTTCTGTTTTAGTTGCAGAGTTTCTCTGACCAATACTCGTTCTTTCTCGTTCATTTCCAGGCATATAAATTTTTGCCAGTCGTCTGGACGTTTGATTGAGATATCAAGGGAGATACGCGTGCCTCCTTTGCCTCATCATTTTTTGCTACCTTATTCATATCCGTCAAAGCATCATTTTATGCTCATTATTAATGATTCTTGTAAACGAACCTTCAATCATCGCATTATCAAAATCTCAATTTCCACAATATACACATTCCCACAGAATATAGTCATAATATATTTTTAGGAAATGTTTGGACCTGCTGTGCTACCAAATAAGCTAGGTGATAAACCCGGCGTGGCTCGGACTTTTTTTTGGAATAAATTTTGAAATATCTTAAAAATAAACACATGAAAACGCTTAGAGTTAATACAGTAAAAATTCATAATGAAAACTCGGAAGAATTTTTTAAATGCTCACAATGGATGGACCTCTCCATGTATGCCGCTGCTAGCCTAAATAATTTCTTAGTCACGTAATCTTACTTTAGATGTTCCCTTGATGTTGTTGCAATTTCCACTCTTGATGTCTTGAAGCAAAACTTGGCCATTCATCTCTTTGTGTGGTCCAGTGGTCGCCGATTTTTCTATTTATCTGCTTACCATTTGCTTATATACCACGGAGCTAAAGGAGTGCTTCCTCTGTCTTCTCTCCTCTCTTTCTCAATAGTCTGCTAAATCATTATCTCCAGTTACTGATCATTTTTAAAGATTTTCTAGAAATTGTTAAGTACAAAGAATTCTCTTTTCTTAGAAAAGCCTGAATAACAGAAATTCATTGCATTGAATTCTATATTGCACAAACTTTGCCTTGCATTGTTGTTCATGAGACATATATTGTTGATCCTTGCATAGTGTTGGTGCATTGCGTGTTGACACCATTGTTGATACCTATTGTTGCACAAACTTTTATTTGCATTGTTGGTCATGAAATATATATTGTTGGTCCGTGCAGAGTGTTTGTGAATTGCGTGTTGATACCATTGTTGATACTTATTGTTGCAAAAACTTTATCTTACATAATTAGTCATGAGATATTTCTCATTAATAAGCCCTGCAATAACAATGAATATCGATTTTTTTATCAATAATTATTATTTTTTCGAAATATGAAGTAGACAGTGACCTACCTCATGCTTTGCAGGTCATGTATGCGAACTTTTATCAAGATCGGAATAAAACTGTAGATTTGTTTAAAAAAAACAAACAAATAAACAAACAAACCAACCAACAAACAAGCAAACATCCTTTTTTATATATATGGATAGACTAGCAGAGGTGCTTAGTGCTGCCCGGGTTAATTACACTAGTAGGTAAAGAGATAGGTATCAAAAAAATAAATTATAACTCCCAATTGGTTAAATACGAAAAATACAAAAAACAGGAAGTCCAGGTGATATACCGGAGCATCTAAACTCTTCTTGACTTGCCTCAGTTTCATTGTTGGTCATGAGATATATATTGTTGATCCCTGCCTAGTGTTTGTGCATTGCGTGTTTATACCATTGTTGGTACCTATTTTTGCACAAACTTTTCCTTGCATTGTTTGTGATGAGATATCTATTGTTGGTCCTAGCAGAGGACCCGGCGTTGCCCGGGATAATTAAACTTGTAGGTAAACTGAACAATCACAAAAGATTAAATTACATTCTGATTCAGTCAATTTCTGACCATTTCAGTACTATGATTAAAATATTCTTTTCTCTCGTTTCTCTATAGCTATGCAGCGTTTGCGTACGAATGGACGACTAGCTAGCCAAGCTGCCAGTTGTCATTCCGCAAATTCATTTATTACTACTAGCAATATTCTTTTCTAACGGACGTTTGTTTAATACCGTTCCGCAACGATGGTCCCTTATAGGACTAAGGGGGAACGGGCATTGCTCCGTTTTCATATCACATGGTTTAGTGGGATCGTTAGCCCCTTCCTATTCAAGATAAATTCTTGTAGAATGGACAAATTATCACCCCAGCAATAAATGTCTTGTTTATTTTCTTTAGCCAAAGTTATGTTCTGTGTTTCTTTGCTTATTTTAGTCTTCCACTGCGTATATACTCTCACAGGACATGACAGAGAGCATATACTTTTGGCAGGCGTGGTATCAGAAGCGTGGTTATCGGGTTAGACATAGATAATATTTTTTCCCGCCCATCCTACCCCAATTTTCGTTAGCAAGCGGTTGGGCTGCAAGTTAAAAGTTTTTTTTGCTTGTTGCGCAGCTAAGTGTTAAAGATTAATTTAGTAAGCTCAGGAGTGCTTTAGATTAGTTTTAAAAAAAAAATATACGTTTTTGCATTTCCACGTAGCGGCTCTTAAGCCGATTAGGTTGTTTGCGCTTTGCAATGGCAAACAGCTAGACATCTCAGTATTAGGCGCTTCTTGCGTTTCAAGGCTTCCGTGTGTCGGTAGGATTTTTTCTTGGCAGTACGAGAGGTTTCATTAGCTGTTAGAGCATATACTTTTGGCAGGCGTATTCAGTCATTTGTAATTCCTGCAATTAATGCATTTTATTATTTTCCTATTTTGTTTCAAACACTCCTACTTCAACTGCGCATTTCATTGCAACATTTACTTACCTGTAGTCAATTTTTTCATATACGCTACACATATAAGAATTACTATTTAATAGAAGAAAATAAATTCTTGGCATGGTATAGAGGTGGAGCATTTCCTTAGGGGCGAAGAAAGGTGCTAAGCTAAACTGATTATTGAGCGACACTCATAAATCTAAGAAGACACCCATATAAGGCAGCTGCTAGCTAATTTGGGAAAAAAAAGTTTAAAATAATTTTTAGTAAGATTATTGCTCTCCTTCCTTTTAATCACATTTATATTAAAGGAGGGCACGACGCTTTCTGTTTTGCGTCTGGTTGAGTCCCAAATATTTAAGCTATTGTTAAATTGTTCCAGCTACGTCAGAAATTGTCTGTATCATGCAGGCAGCTCAAGATAATTTAGAAGACCACCCGCCAGCGCTAGAGCAAGGGGCTGAAGGGCACATACCCCATTTACCTCACTTTGAGGCACTCATACAGGCTGTGAGTCTTCTTCAACCCACAACCTTGCAGGACGCGCGCAACCAACTGCAATTTCCTTGCTTCTCAGGTACTCCAAAAGAAGACCTCGAAGACTTCATCAGGCAGCTTGGTGTTATAGCCGCCTGCAAGGGTATTCCGTTAGAACATTGCCTTCAGTTTGTGCCAGCCTATCTCAAAGGGTCGGCCTCGAGCTGGTTCTTGCCATGTTATTGACACATCCTCCAGTCACGTGGCAGCAATTCGTTCATATGAAAACGCAAGCCTTTGCTGGAGGGCACACACAGATGACTCGTCGTCTAGAGCTGCAGCGTCTCAAACTCAAAGGTAACAAAGTTACCGAATTCATAACGAAATTTCGTTTTCTATGCAATGGGCTGGTGGACACTACATAGTCGGAGAAATTGCATTTCTTCTTGCAAGCAATCCCATATAAGTTAGCGTCACAATTACGGATGAAAGCCTCTCTCTCGGTAGAGGAGGCTATAGATTTTGAGGAGGCTATAGATTTCGATAAGGATCCATTTCGATTGGAACACCTTAAAATGTGTGGTGCCTCAACAAGGAAGGAAGCTGTCTGCCTCAATGGGAAAGGCAGGACCTAGCCTTAATGTCTTCAAACGATTTATGCCATATTTTGAAGACTGAACCAGAGGTATCGGTTTTTGCGGTATTTGGTAAAACTCAACACAAAAACGATAGTATAATTATGAATGTCATTCTTCCTTTCAGACGCTTATTTCGGAATATCAGGACCTTTTTCGCACCGAGCTCCCTAAAGGCTTGCCTTCAGCTAGATCTACGCAACATAAGATTCACTTGGAGCAAAATTTCGATCAATTCAACTCGCCACTATACCCTTTGTTCAAGGATGAGGAGCAAGAGTTAGAACGAACAATTCAAGAATTACTAAGTAAGAAGCTAATTAAGCCTTCTACGTCATCTTTCTCGTCACCCGTCCTGTTCGTAGCCAAGAAGGATGGAGAGCTTCGGATGTGCATTGATTATCGCAAGTTAAATAAAATGATTTATGATAACAACTATGCCATTTCTAGGACTGATGCGCTGTTCGACAAGCTGGGAGGCGCACGTTACTTTACAAAGCTCGACGTTCTTCAGGCCTACCATCAAATTAGGGTTAAGCCAGCACATGTGAAACTAACGTCGTTCAAAACCCCCTTGGGGTCATTTGAATTTAAAGTTATGCCTCAAGGGCGCTCACGTTCACTAAAGCCACGAACGAGGCTTTATGGGGCTTGCTAAACAAAGAGGTGGTCGTTTATTGCTAAACAAGGGAACCCTATTTATGTTGCGTAAATGTACATGGCAGGTACTGGAAAAATTAAAGCAACATCGTTTTTTTGAAACAACCTAAGTGCGCTTTCGGGGTGCGCAAAGGTAATTACCTCGGGTTTACTTTCTCAGAGAAAGGGAAAGGTTGTGAGGATAGGCTTACCCAGGCCATCAAGGACTGGTCTATGCCTAAAACCGTGCGCCAACTGCGAGCCTTCATTGGCACAATTCAGCTTTATTGGGCCTTCATCCAGCGATATGCTGAAAAGGCAGCGCCATTATTTAATTTACTAAGAAAGGGCGAAAAATATCTTTGGGGGAAGGCGCAGGAAAAAGCTTTACAAACTTCGAAAAAATGCTTCATGAGCCCCCTATACTCAAAATCTTTGATGAGCGGCATGCACTTCACATAATGTGTGATGCCTCTGAGGAAGCCATTAGGGCGGTGGCTTTGCAGCCGCATGGCGCTAAATTAATGTCCATCGCGTTCGAATCGCAGAGATTCAGACCGGAGGAGCACCCGCAATCTATTTATAACAAAGAGCTGGAAGACGTCGCTCACGTAGCTCGGCATTGGCGTCATTATTTGCAACAGGTCCAGTCAACGATATACTCAGACAATCAATCAGTGACCAGGCTCCTATATCAGCCCAAGTTAACTCCGGTGCAAGCAACCATGGTGCAACAACTAATGAAGTTCAGTGTATCCTTAAAATACATACGTACATCCAACAATATTATACAGACACTATTTTGTATTTTTATACCAGCGACCCTCTGTTAGTAGCAAACAATGTCGGGGGGGGGGGTGAGCATGTCACCGCATTCAGCAGCAACTTGTAATTCCATTGATCTCGATGGTGCATCAACATCGGAGAGCAAAGGTGGAAAGACGGCATCGCCATCTAGGGACAAAATGTGTCACGACAGAACAATTTCATCTGGCGACCGCACGCTAAAGCGTCGGAAAGTCGAGCGGGAGGTTTGGAATCAAGGTCTGGAGGCCTGGGACTGTGAGGAGAAGTCGGAAAATCGCTCTGTGAAAGAACAACACGTAGCAGCTTCGTCTCTCGGAGCGCAGGAGAGAGAAGAACGGCCGAACAAAGTAGGTCGCCCTCCGCCTCAGCGTGAGAAAGCCACGGCCCTTCGCCCACGTACGAGATGCTATGTTTCCCGAGCGGAGTTTTCGTTGTCTAATGCACTTGAGACTTTTACAGAGACAATTGAAGTGGAAGTTTGGACTGGTTACAATGACGATGCGTCGGAAACAGAGCCCACAGAATTCGACAGGAGTGAATCATTGTTAAAGGAGGAAACGCCAACCCTACCGAGATGAGTCTCACCGACGGCATCAGCCAGCGTTCGTAGCATCATTTACGGCCACCCCGAGACTTGTCCGTCCACATCGTTGGTTGGTGGTTACTGCTGGATTCGCCCTTCAAGATTTAGTGTTCCTGCTCCCGCGACAGTGGCTGAGCTGTATCGACTCCACCGTCCTACAGGTTGTAATTACGCACGCGATTTATGACGGATTAATGAAGGAGGAGCTTGGTGACCTGGTCCCTTAAACAAGGTAGGTCTCGTTACTGTTACTTGGTTTCATGCCATCCTTATTTAGCCTCATATTAAGCAATCCATTATCTCCCTGTTCCCGCTCGTGTGTCGATTTTTTTTTTACCCTAGAATTAACGGACGCCTCGCTGGGGGCGTAACGACTCGGTGCCTTTACTTTAGTTGTTAACATTGCGTAAGCTTAAAGATAGATAGATACGAGAAGATCCTGCGGGTCAAGAATATTAAAATATTCTTTTCTCTCGTTTCTCTATATCTATGCAGCGTATGCATGTTGAGTACGAATGGACGACTAGCCAGGCAAGCTGCCACCTGTTATTCCGCAAATTCATTTATTACTACTAACGATATTCTTTTGTAACGGACGGTTGTTTAATACCGGTCTGCAACGATTGTCCCTTATAGGACTAAGGGGGAACAGGCATTGCTCCGTTTTCGTATCTCATGGTTTAGTGGAATCGTTAGCCCCTTCCTATTCAAGATAAATTCTTGTACAGTGGACTAATTATCACTCCAGCAATAAATCTTGTTTATTTTCTTTAGCCAAAGTTATGCTCTTTGTTTCTTTATTGACTTTAGTCTTCCACTGCGTATATACTCTCACAGGACATGACACTTGTATTTTAAAAGTGTTTAGCCTCTCACGACTGACCTTCCAAAAGCTCCATTCGAGTCTGTGGTGGAGGCTCCAGTTTTTTATTCGCACTTTCCCATTTGAACACCTTCCTAGGGTTTCTCCTGGAAACTTTTAGACTCTACAGAAATGACAAACAACCGATAAACAACCAATCTGGGTAACACTCTCTGCTTCACGATCAACTCTAAGGTTATACAGAATCGCAGCTCTGGGTGCATTAAAAGGGGTCCTTGCTGGTGGTCTTCTAGAAACAGCATTCCTTCTTGCTTGATTATGGGCTAATCTTTGCTGTCGTTGTTCTTGAGACTTGGCTTCTTTAGCAACAGCATATCTTGCTTGATCTTGAGTAAGTCTCTGCTGTCGATTTTCCTGAGATTCAACCATTCTTGCAGCAGCATGTCTAGCTTGATCTGGAGGAAGTTTCTGATGTCGTTTTCTTGAGATTCACCATTTCTTGCAGCAGCATGACTTGTTTGATCTTGAGGAAGTCTCTGATGTCGATTTTCCTGAGATTTAGCAGTTCCTGCAGCAGCATGTCTAGCTTGATCGTGAGCAAGTTTCTGCCGAAGTTTTTCTTTTGATTCATTTTGTGCGAGATAAAGCAACTCGTTTGGCTGCAGCAGTTGGTCGGTCTAATCTCTTGTTTCGTTTTGTTGGCATTGTTTATGTGTAATGTAAAGGTAATTCTAAATGAAATGTCATTACACCACAAGAATTTAATGTTTCATTTTTGTCACGAAATGTAAATACGAAACGTATAATCGTCATTTGCTACCTCTATCGGGTGGCAGAAATTACAAACAATTAAAAAACAGAGCAAACTAAACAGTAATAGCGGAAATTAAGGGGTAAAATCCTTCCCATGGTCCACCTAAATTACCATGTAAAATTTCATCAACATTTCAATAATAAATAAGTAAAATAATCAATACACAATAATGCCATGGAACATTTTTAACACATAAAGGTAATTATTATTTCTTTACACCACATGAATTTTGTATTTCATTTATGCCTCTTTTTGTATAGACTTTTCTCTTGAAACCGAAACTGGAGTTGCTGAGCAGAAGCAGGTCAGCAAAAATACTTGTTTCCTGCTTTGAAATGTGAAACACTACTCCACATCCAGTGGTAAATGGAAGTTTTTATGCTGCTGCGCGGTTACTCCAGTTACGTTTCCAAGGAAAACGCCTAATAAAACACTACCTCGACTCATTATTTACAATAGCGGTGGTGTTCTATTAATTATTTGGTAAAAGTTCAGAGTAGCATCCCCTAATAATCACGGAAGACATTTTAAGTTCTGAATTTATTATTTTAACATATCTACTTAATAAATGAATGGTTTATCATATTTTAGGGTTAATCTTCACTATCCGCACAATCGTAAACGCAAGTCACACACTCGGCCCTGCGGGTCTAGCTGGTCATTGTTTTCCGTTACTCGCACACCAGTCGCACTCTCGGACCTGCGGGCCTCGCGGGTCACTGTTTTCCATTAGTGTTGTGCCGATACCGATACCAAAACCAAAAAGTATCGATAGTATCGATAGTTTGCACGTCGATACTCGATACTGAAAAACCCATGACTCACCTAATGAAGGTGTTCGATTTTCAGAGTTAATTCAAAATCTGTTAACACTTTTATTTCAGTGGCTGCCTACTGATTGGATACCTTTCGAAGCGTTTGTTTTTATCTCTCCTAACGAGGCCGAGCTCACGCCTCGCACTATGGTCGCACGAGAAAAAAAAAAAAAAAGCCTCATAGTAATAGTAATTAGGTCTAATGAGTGATATTAGCCTCTATGTGCTGCAGTCTCAGTTTGGCGTCCTCTTAAAAATGTATTTTACCATAAATACTCATTTTTACTCGATATTATTGATACTTTCTCATTGAGTACTCGATATTGGTATCGAGTATTTTATTAAAGTACACGATACCAGAAGTATCGATTCTTCATTGGTATCGCACATCACTATTTTCCATTACTTGAACGCCGAAGGCAAATTACTGATATATATACTACGACGTCCCCCTCCAGGGGCAAATTACTGATATATATACCCCAACCTATTTGGTACAGGGAGCAGTTGGTTTCTCCTCGGCCGATTACAGGAGATTAATGGTCAGTACTTTTTTCATTTGTCACAGAAATTGGCGTGGCGTGATTATTAGGTGACACTACTCCTTTACCAATTATTTTTCTTGTAGTCGGTTTAGCTGTTCGCAACAGAATAACTTTTCGAATAGCTTTTCTATTGTATTGCCGTGACCTAAGTGATATAATAGAGGCCCAGTCATCGGCCTCAAAACCTTGATTCGCTGCAATTTCAATATTTCATCACTAGAGGTCGCGATTTGGGTGTAAAACTTTGTAATGGTATTCATATTCATATTAAGTAAGGGCGGGTTTTTTTCAAAAGAGATAACCTATTTTTCTGTTCCACATTGAAATCACATAGGAGTAAAACAAGTCGTTTCACTAGTTTCTTTCAGACCCAGAATTAAAGAAAGGTTGGTTGAAAGTGATTTGCCAAAAAGGTATTTTAAAAAAAGGTACCTCAATTAGAGAGTGAACTGAAAAACTTAAAAAAACATCACTGGTAGATATTTTTTCCATAATAAATGGTTGTTTAAAAATGTAAACATTAAAACATTCCGAATTTTAATTTAATGAATGTTGTGTTTACAGCAGCTCCTGCAAACACAGTTAAAACTATTGTGCAAATTAGAGAATAAACTATTGTTTGCCAAGATTTGCTGCATAGTCCCGAATCAGTCACGATCTTGCAGTATTATAAAAACAGTGGGTAGAGAAGAATTAAAGCAAAATTTCATTACAGAAACTTTATCATTATATGAATCATCTAGATTTATTTTAATAAATAAGTGATTTATTCTTAGGTATCCAAAAGTTACATTTTTGTACTTTCTGATGGCAGTGGATCGTGACCACCGAGAGTGGCCTCCGCAATTAACGAACTTAATAAACAGCATAAACGATATAAAGTCACTTGTTACAAAAGAAGTTCTACTAACACGTAGAGAAATCCGAAATATCTTTTATTAGAATTTATAGAAAAACCAATAATTAACCACAAATTATTTTAATGTACTAATCGGGTCTCTAATAATCACATATTTAACAATACAGTCAATAAAAATATGGAATTCTATATTAGCTCATATAGTGAAATGATTGCCCACTTAACAATTCTAATACTTCCTTCAGTAGGGTGAAGTGCATTCTTGGCAACAACAATAGAACCTATTGCAATAAAATAGTTTCGTATTTTACATATACCGCTTCTCTTCATTGAGGCTTGCATACTGCTTCTATGTAGCAGAGAACGACGACGCTATGTGTTTAGTTAGGTTCTGCCCGCAAGAAAAACTACGCAAAAAAAAAACAAGATTATTAGGCAAATCAATGACGTGAGAAATAAAAGACCTTACATTAGTTAAAGTTTTAAAATATTAAAGCACAACTAACGTACACTTCCTCCATTTAGGTATTAAATGCAGGTTAATTTTAAATAATAATGTTTAAGATATGAGATAGATAGAATAAGCTGCTCATTGCTAAATTACAAATGAATTAGCAAGCATTGCTTCTACGCACATTAATTAAAATTGACCAAGCATGTAAAAACAAATGCGCGAGCGGGAGCACGACAGAGAATTAGCAAGCTATAATTAAGCAAATATGTCCTTCATATAAGACAAAATAGCCTAAGTCCTCCTGCAGGTAATCCGGTAGAGACCAAGGTGTCATCCAGGTTAGCCTTAAGTAGGAACGATTCTCTAGTCGTTTGGCTTCGGGAAAGAATGGCAGAAATTTTTCTTTAGCTAGACCAGCTACCTCAACAAATTCGGATTATAGATCGCGTAGGCAAAGAATATTCCAGGCTGAAGGAGGACGGGATACACTGCAACCATTCCTTAGCTTTTCCTTCGGACAAGGAAAGACCTATAGTCTGCGACGCTGACCAGGGTCGCTTGGCTGGAACAGCTGCTCTGCATCTCCCAGAGCTGCCTGCTTTCTACACTTCCTGCTTCCTTCGAAAAATCACCGTTAACAAAGTTCACACTCGTGTTGTTTGTTTCGCTGGCACACGCCTCACATGCTTCGTTTGAAGAAACGATCTTTTTGCTTTTGATCCTAGGTTCGCTTGAGATAATCCCTTCTCCGAAGATAGGCAGACACATACAGGGTGTCCGAAATTGATGTATACACTCTTTGAAACGTTATAATTCATGAACGAAATGAGATAGAATATATCCAAACGCAGGATACCTTAAACTTTTTGGGTTATACCTTTGACAATAACCAACAGTTCAAAAGTCAAAGTAAGAAAATAATAACGGGACTCAAATGCCAGAAATATGTAATTAAAAGATTGAGATTTTATTTATCTTATAAAGATCTTAGAATGACTATTGAATCGAAAATTCTCCTCTTCCTCAATTATACCATGACAGTTTGGTCAACTGTATCCCAAAATAAAATTCAGAGAATAAAGGTAGTATAGAATGATTTCCTGAGAACAGCATTTAAAACCACGAAATATGATTATATATCTTGATTATGCCTTAAACAAAATTTACCTACAATAGAAATAATACGTGATACTGGACTTTTAAACGAACTTATAGCAGCCCTCTGATGCAACCTCCACCCGGCTTCCTTTATAAAGAAATGGCTTCTTAAATTGAATAAGTATTGACTCACACGTAGATACAAGATAGAGATACTACAGAGGAAATCAGTTTTTCTAGAGAAACATTTTCCATATAAAGTAATACCAACATGGAATTCTCTTCCAACTAACATATGTATTATGGTGATGGAATGTGCTTCTCAAAAATGTTATGCCACATGTATGCATTATAAGAGACAAATCAAAGATTATTACTTTTCAAACTTACGGATTATTATGTGAATGTGGACATCTCGAAATGTTTGTTTTAGTCTTTGAAGATTGGGTATCTGATTTCACAGTTTTAAATATTTCTCTTAACTTTTCTCTCATTTGGGTTTATTCCTTTGGAACTTACTCAGGCTGCAAAAACTTAAATAAACCCTACATGGTTTATTTAACTCAAATTAATTAAATTTAATCTCAAATAAATTACAATAATGCATATATCTTAATAATAATAATAATAATAATAATAATAATAATAATAATAATAATAATAATA
>JAHWFO010070723.1:0-88537 GCA_023313115.1 Rhysida immarginata | reverse complement strand
TAATAATAATAATAATAATAATAATAATAATAATAATAATAATAATATCAGGTTTGTTATATTTTATTCCTTAAACTTCCTTAAGCCCGTACATATGCAAAATGTCCACCTTCTGCTACAGTTCACTCCCAACACCAACGTTAAGCAGAGCAACATGCCGACGTGATTGTAGCTAATGGAATCTCACTGTTTAAATGATCAATCTGATATCTTAATTCTCACGAGGGCAATGCTTCACTGACTTCTTTGGGGATCGTGCATAAACCTCTATGACAGCATTAACACTCTCGATATCAGTGGAACTTCTCTTTCTTCCGCACTGACCTTTCAACACATCTTTCCACTGTTCCTTCGACTTGTCTCGGAGTTTTGTTATTGTTATCCTCGTTGGCAGTGGTGTACAAAATTCCACCCTCGAGCGTCGTTGAACCTCAACAACATTCTCCATTTTTTAATAACACTTCAGTATCCACTTGTGTTCATCGAATGAAAGTCTCACCGCCATTTTAGTTTATAAAGAAATGAACAACAATGAACGTGTTGCTATGCTTTTTTAGCGCCTTCTGGATCATACACAACAAACGTTATATTTCTATCTCATTTTGTTGCTGAGCTATATTGTTTCTAAGAATGTATACATCAATTTGGGAGACCTGTAGAATTCGAAGCTGATAAATTACACATCAGCTGCTTCTTGTGATCCTTTCTTGCTCAGCCCCAGCCCGCTTCCCTTTCGTCTCAAAACTCCTGCTCAGGAAAGGACCCTTTTGCGCTTTGCGCTTTTTTCTGCACCACCTAGACCTTTTCCACCTTCGCAATTCCTTTTCCAATGGTCGTTTATTAAATACTACTGAAAAAATACTTTCCCTAGCAATAGATGTCTCCAATGTTCCCAGGAAACTTCTTCTGCTGGGAACATTGGAGACATCGTTTGTCATAACACAGTACTCTGTGATACACAGAAACAAAGAGAGGGATGGAACCAAGAGTGAAAAAGTAGCTATAGTATATGTGATGAGTGAGATAGTGCAGTCTGGAAATCAAACCTTGTTTCTTACTGAGTTTATCTAAAACAGCATCAATGTGTGAATCCCACGATAGATAATCTGATAGAGTAAGCTTAAGATACCTACATGATGTAGTAATAGAAATAAGTTGATTATCTTAGTAAACTGAAAATAGCAGCGGGATACTACGCTTAATTCGTTGGTACAAAGACATTAATTTACACTTGACAAAATTAACAACTAGGGAGTTCTCGGTGTTCCAAATGTGAAGGTTCAGACCTTATATGGATATTATTTATCCTTTAAAATTCACTTTACGCATATTTATTTATTTATTGGGCGTTCAGAACAGTTCTGGAATATGTTTATCCATTAATATTTTATACAGCAATTTGCGCTGTGGAATGAGTTTGGAATTTTTCGGTTGATCGTTTACTGAAACAAGTAGGCTTTCTAAGTTTTTAGAAAGTACGAATTTCTAAGAGAAATCCCCTTTATTTATCTTTGTTCGTTTGCCGAAATTTTATAGCCTCGAGGGGAGCGTGAATAATGTTCACTTCCTCTCGTTTAGGCAACTTTCAGCTTGTGTAACTGAAAGATGGGGGACGCGCTCCCCCTTCTGGTTGTCATATCAGTGTCGAAGACCTGATTCATCTATTGAATTCAGGTCAAGCCGATGGGTTGGGTGAATGGTTATGCTTAAAATAGAAGACTCTTTCCTGCCTCACCCTCGACTATTTCGGACCTTGGTTGACAACTTAATTGCCTTTTGGCATTTCTTTGGAACCTTCTTAATTCTAGCAGGTGGCCGCACGTCTATTAGGTACCTGAGACAAATTCCAGATGTGCCTGCGGATAAATCCGGTCGACCCAAGCTTTGAAGCATCTTGGATGACCCGCGTGACGTAACCGTTGTTCATTGTTCGGATGTTCGATTCCCGTTTGAACGAGGAAAGTTGGATTTTCTCAATCTGGGAGAATGATCTTGGCAGTTGCACCACCAAGACGTTCCAGACGTGATTTCTATCGAGGTACCCCCAGGTTAACAATGCTTTTGTCCCGTATATTGACCAGTTAGTCTTTGTCCCACGATCGTTTCATGAGATGACTCGCCGCCGCAATCCACGTTTAGCCGAACGAAGTAGATGAGCCAGACCAAAGAGATGTCCTGCCAAGCCCGTGGCCCAGCCACCACGATGCTGATGTTGCTGTTCAGTTTTGAGCCGTGAGTTCTAGACCTTAATTTTCAGTCCCTGGCAATTTTAAAGCGTTTTTCTTTGCCATTACATTTTATGAGGTTTGATTGCCGTTATTATATTCTGCTTGATTCAAATGCTTATTTAATTGGGTTTTTATTTTGCTAAAGCTATGCATAAATTTAAAGATTGTTATATCTTTTGATGCGTACATTTCATGAGTTACCTTTACAATGATTATTTTCTGTGTTTCAATTGATGCCATTTTATTGAGATTCTTTTACCATGACTAGATCAATTAATTTAATAAATATTCATTTTTTCCGACCCGGGTAGAGAGGTTGAAGGTTATTTAAATATCATTAATTTTAATTGTTTCTTATATGAATAAATTTATTTATTATTTCGTTACACCAAAGAACGTGAGTCTATCTTTCTTTATTTGATCCTCTTGCCGGTAGAACTTGTCAGCAAAAGAGTCTTAATGTGGGGTTCATAATAAAACCTTAACCATTCCATTCGGCCACAGACATCCAAAATTCTGCTTTTAAAGCAGTGGTGCACACAACTGCAATTTTTGAATCTCACATTAGAGGCTTAATCGCCCCAGTTCACGATTGATGTCTTTACCTTTAAGGGGCTGACCTTATACACTGAGGCAAATCGACAGGTCAAGGCATTTAGCTTTCCTTACAGCGGCGTTGATTGTTCAGATTTTCGAATCCGTACTAAGGTGAGCGCCGTACGACATATGAGGTCGCCAGTCCTTACACAAAGTTTTAATTTATGTAAAGTAACATTGCAAGCAGAGTGAAGGTGAATAATATCATGGCTAGATAATAAGAATGTTACATAGTCTGCTATTAGAATAATTTTGCATGTATTAAAACTCTATGGAATATTGTTGAAGAATAAATTAAATAATAAAGGAGATAATACACTGAGTTAGCAAAACTCATGGGATAGCAAGCACATTGATTGATGGGCATGGCTCACGAATTCACAGGGGTAACGGATTCTGGGAATGGACCATTAGACGTTGTGGGAAGAGCTCGGATAATTGATTAATCAGAAATGGCACGTCGTCGCGAGTTGACGTCTTTTGAACGGGGTATGATAGTAGGTGCTCGACGCATGGGATGTTCCATTTCGGCAGTGGTGCAGGAATTTGGCTTTCCCTGCTCAACTATCTCAAGGGTGTATCGGGAATGGCTGGATGAAGGCATCACAGTCCACAACAGGCACCATACCGGGCGTCCAGCTGCCCTGAATGATCGTGACCAGCGACACCTGGGACGAATGATTCAGAGAGACAGGAGCGCAACAGTGCAGCAAATCACAGACCAGGTCAATACTGGTCGCACTAGAAACGTCTCTCGGTGGACAATCCGTCGGAATCTGCATGCCCTCGGGTTTGGCTGCCGTCGCCCTACACGGGTGCCAATGCTTATCCAGCGTCATCAGACACTCCGGCGTGCATTTGCCACCAACCATCTTGGCTGGACTCTGCAACAGTGGCGTAACGTCATGTGGTCAGATGAGTCATGATATCAACTGTACCACGCTGATGGGAGGCACTACGTGTAGCGCAGACCTCACGAAACGATGGATCCCGTATGCCAACAGGTGGTGGTGCAGGTGGTGGGGCATCAGTGATGGTCTGGGGTGCATTTTCCTGGTTTGGAATGGGCCTTCTGGTTATCCTGGACCAAACGTTGAATGGTCCACGGTATCGTCAACCCATCGGAGATCATCTGCACCCGTTTTTGACATTTCAACACCCTGACGACATAGCAGTCTTTCAAGATGACAATGCTCCACCACATCGCTCCAATGTCGTCCGCGAATGGTTCGAGGAGCATGCAGGAGAGGTGCAACGACTGAGCTGGTCAGCCCGGAGCCCTGACATGAATCCCGTCGAGCATATCTGGGATGCTGTTGAAGTCAGGCTCCGGGCACTAGATCATCTGCCCACGAACGGGCAGCAACTTTCTTCGGCTCTGCAGACTATCTGGTGTCAACTGCCTCCAGAAGTGTACCAGGGACTTGCAGACTCACTACCACGCCGTATTGCTGCACTCCACAGGGCCAGAGGTGGCCAGACCAGATATTAAGTAACTATCCTATGAGTTTTGCTAACTCAGTGTACTTAAGGACCACCAAGACTTCTATACTCTTTTTCATCTCTACCTTTCGTCTAGTTACCCTCAGGCAATAACCGCTTTGCAGCGATAATACAGTGATAATACTAGAGGATTATCAGGTATCTTCAAAACCTGAACAAAAGATTTTCTACATTCGCGAAAAATGAAAAAGGATGCTGTCATTTATTGTTTTTTTACATCATATTATTATTATAAATAATGTTGCTATTTTGTGTTAATATGCATTATTTATTAAAATACAAATTAATAATAAATAAATAAACAAATAAATAAATAAATAAATAAATAAATAAATAAATAAATAAATATATACTATTTTAAGATATACATTTTTAATAATTTACTGACGAACTTTTTGCACTTCATTTTAATTCAGCTCGTGAATTATATTGTATTTTTTTCAAATTAAAATCGGAAAATAATTTATATATTATATCTTAAATTACATCGACAAACTTTTATATTTGATTTTTAAAATTAACTCTGCAAAATATTTTATTTGATTTTTAGGATTAACTCAGCAATTTTTTACATTTATTTTACTTTCAAATTTAACTTGACAATTTTTTTGTGTATTATTTCAAAAATTTCAATTTTTATAAGCATTTTTCATAGAGTTATAATTCGATGTTGATGAAATTTCGGACATAGTTAAAAATCAAATAAAATATTTTGCAGAGTTAATTTTAAAATTCAAATATAAAAGTTTTTTCGATGTAATTTAAAAAAATAATTTACTGGTATAAATTATTTTCCGATTTTTTATTTGAAAAAAATAAAATATAAATCACGAGCTAAAATAAAGTGCAAAAAGTTCGTCAATAAATTATTAAAAATTTATACTTTTAAAAATTGTATATAATTATTTATTTATTTTTTATTATTTATTAATTTATATTTTAATAAATAATGCATATTAACACAAAATAGTAACACTATTTAAATAATAATACGATATAAAAAAACAATAAATGAAAACATCTTTTTCACTTTTTGCGAATGTACAAAATCTTTTGTTCAGGTTTTGAAGTTACCCGATAATCATCTAGCATTATCACTGTATTATCGCTGCAAAGTGCTTATTGCCTGAGGGTAACTAGCCGAAAGGTAGAGATGAAAAAGGGTATAGTCAGAGTTGCTGAAGATTTTCCTGAGTAAAACAATTAATACTGTCTGTTTAGGAGAAAGTTTGTCAACCAACCTGGAGAGGGGCCCTGAATAGTGTTAAAAGCTGATAATTTATATTAAAGAAGATGAATGGGTATCGAGTCGAAGGCCTTAGTAAAGTCTATGAAGAGTGCAGCTACAAACTTATTCAGATTTATTTCAGAAGAGACAAATTCCTTCAGTTCATAGCAGGCCATTTCGGTGTTTTTATTAGGATCAAAACCATGTTGGTTATTACTAATAAGGTTGTTACTAAAAAATTTGGGATAGACATTTATGAAATTATTCTTCAAATAGTTCGCGACGGGGCTGTAATAGGACGATAGTTGGAAAAATGATTTAGATCGCCCTTCTTAAATATTGGAGTGAATCTAGCTAGTTTAAGAAATGAGGGATAGAAAATAAATAGAAGGGGTGAAGCATTTGAATGCTTAATTGCCATTACGATGTCTGGTGGGTCGGGCACGGGGAGGGACTTAAGATGAGCAATTAAGTCACAGACTTTATCTGGCATAGCTGAAGTGGCGAAAAAACTATGGGTAGGGGGGGGGGGGTAATAAGTAGGGTCATAAGAATAATCTTTACTAGTAGGATTCTTAAGAGAATCGGTAAAAGCATATGTAAAACGTCTCTTAAAAGTGAAGAAGTAAATGGGTCGGATTGGGAAAAAGGAGAATTATTATTATTTTTTATAAGATTCATTTATCTTTATTAGTCCTTAAGCATTGAAATAAAATCTTATAATATTTCTGTGTATACTCACTGCCACCTAAATTGAACGATCTTTTTGACATGTGCAGTAAGTCTTCCAATCAATATGCTTTGTCTAGATTTTACCCATGACGAACTTGTTCTACTATAGTAAAGGCCACGGCCTACGAGCTAGTAAAAGACGTGTGCATTTGCCTGTTTTTGAATGAAAATTGGGCAATTCGAGTTTTAAGATTTATGTCAGGGAAGAACGTTAAAGTGAAGCGAAGCTCTAACTGTTCAAATGCTAAATTTTTGATGCCAAAACAGCACCAGCAGTCTGTAGCAGATGAGGCGAAATGGGTATCAGCTTCCGCTATTGTACAAGTGCGACAACCTCCCCATGAGTATTCAAGAATTGGCTATTCTGTTCAACCCCTATTGTGACCTTATTCCCATTTTACAGTATTTCTTTTAATGCTTCCGATAATTTAATTAATATTGATACTGTTCGAATGCACAGTTTTCTGTGAGGATGTGAAAATTCTTGCTAAACTTCTACCTTTGTTTCCCTGAAGGCGTGAAGACCGATATATGACAGAAACATCCGTTGGACATGAACTCCTTCTGACTTTGAGATTTGCGTTTTGCCTCTGAAGAACAGCCAATCAGTTGCATGCCATGCATTCATAAAGTTTTTCGTATCTTTAATGCAATTACAAAGAAATTCTAATTTAATTTAATAACTTACTATGAAATTTGATACACTAGAAATTATAAAAAATTATATTTTTAAGAATAAATAAGTAATTAAATTATATTTTTGTTTCAAAAGGGTATAAAATAATTGTGTGTTTAAAACTGGATAAAATAAATTCATTTTTGATAAAAAAGATTTGAAAATTTTTCAGTATACATGTGTTTCAGTAATTTCTAGAAATATAATTTATATAATTTCTTTGTTATTGAGTTAATGATACGAAAATACTATATGAATGCACGGCGTGAAAACTGAAATTATTTAAACGTTTTGTTTTGATTGGTCCGTAACTCACAGGGGGAAGCGAAAGTCACTGAGCATCTGTTGCTTTCGGTTTCAGGTTTAGCCATTTCGCCTCATTCGCTTGGTGCGTTGGTTGTTTCCGGACATCAAAAATCAGCGAGAGCTTCACTTCCCATTAACCTTATTCCCTGTTTATGTCACGAAATCCTGCATCTGCCAGCGGTATCGGTAGACTTTATTTAAAAAACATGTTTGAATATAATAAAACTTATATTAGTTAAGTCATATTTATTTGTTTTAAGAAATAAACATATCTTCAAAGTTCATTTCTTAAAATAATAAATGTACTTAAAATAATATAAATTTTATTATTTTCAAACATTTTTTTAATAAAAAATCTACTGATATCGCTAGCAGATAGAAGGATTTCATGACATAATATTAAAACGCTAGTGTTTCCATGTTTTTATACCAAATGCACAGGCCTTTTACTATCTCGTAGGCCGTGGTAAAGGCAGAGATATGGACCAAGTGCACGGTCCGAGGGCGCCACTATCGAATCAGTTCCAAAGCGAGGCTTCCTGTGCAATGCTTCCCGCTCGCATCCTCATCGATGTTGTTAGAGCATAACATCGGTAAACAAATGAGCATTTTTTCAGTGAAAGAAATGAGCAAAAGTGTAATGAATAAGTTAAACGAAAAATGTCACACAGTTGTCTACCTAATTGTACAGATAATCGGCGTTCCAATAGGAATAAATCATTTCAAAATTTCCCCAAAAATGAAGAGCACAGGAAACTGAAGATAAAAATCAAAAGAGATATTAGACCTTTATTTCAGGTTGGTTTCTTTTATTATTGTTATAATTTTCTGTTATTGTAATCAAAATACGTATTCGAAATATGCATCACGTTTAGAAATAACATTTATAATAAATGGAAATTTTTTATACACTTTTTCAAACAGACTACGAAACACATTTTGTGAAGTTTATCACTTTCCTGATTTTCAGCAAAAAGACACCAAATGGAATGGATGTTTGACTGCAGATGCTTTTTTGTCAATATTTAATTACAATACGAAGAAGCGAAAATCATCCAAGAAACAAAGATTTATGCTAAAAATAGTAAGTTTTTTGTTACCTTGTTTTAAAATTTTGTTTACCCAAATATAATTAATGTCGAGAATGTTTTAATTTTGTATTTTTATGTATCATATAATTTTATTTTACAAATAATTTTAGTGAAACTGGAGGAAGCAAAAAAGAAAAAGCAATACCACCAGAAGAAATAATAGGCAATAATGAGTACGTGCATAACCAGCGAGAGAAAAGGCCTCAGCAATGAAAAGTAATACATTGTTACATCATCATAGATAGGGCAAATTTAACACATATTATTGGTAGAAATAGACTATGAATAATATGTGCTAAATTTGCCCTATCTATGATGATATTATAACGGGCAAAATTAAGCTGAAGCTGAGCTGTCGGGATCACGAAACGCTACCCGTACAGAGATCTTCAGGGGAGAGTAAAAACTATAAGAGAGAGAGCAAAAATATTATTAGCAGTGAAGCATTGCAGGTATGAGAAATATTCATAACTAATACCTAATAATTATAACGGAACTTCCCTTCAGTTAGTTTTAAATGGGCACAGTGGAGTCTTTCCGTCGTTGTCCTAGAGGAAGGGGAAGAAAAAATAAATTCAATAACAATAAAACAACGCAGACAACTGGTCGTTTGTCGCAAAAATAACTAGGGCTTTTCTAAATGGAAATTCTTTTCTTTCTAAAATTAATAATGCATATGAAGATTTTGTAATTCATACATAAGCTACACGTGAACAATGTTTTCAAAAGTTTGCTTTCCACTGAAAGTTTAACGTCCTCTGTTTAGTCTTCCGAGGTAAGTTACCTTTACACACAGGTTGAATATTCGAAACTCTTTGAACTTTCGATCTCTTTTCTTTTAATTACGAACAAAGAGATACCGAGTGGGACACTCCGGCCACTTGCAACTTCCGAGTAGAACATTCAAATCATAAACTGGATGCAGAGGTTCCGTTGTAAAAACAAATCGTGGTCATTTCTATGTGTTTAAAATACTTCCTCCATGTGTAGCGTTTACTTTAAGTTTATCGCCGCCAAGCGTTCAGAGAAAAGAAAAAAAATTATACGCATATATGATTCTAAAGTTCCATTAACAACATTAACTAGAAAACAATAATAACAAGGAATCAACTTCAATAGATGCCCATGACCCAGTTCTTTAAAAGTTAACATAACAGGTAAAAGTCATTCTTCTGGTTTTATTCCATTCATCTAAATTCTGTCATGTGTTAAAGTTTCTTTTTTCTTTCAGGTCCACCTTGGAATTCCAGGTAAGTTTCCAAAATTGCGTATGTTCAACTCTTTTCCTTTTCACGATCCGTTTTATTTGTGTCCATTAGTGCGATTATTAAATTGTTAACGTTTACTACATTTCCTTTTCTTCAGCAAACATTATGATCCAGGTAAGTATCCCATTAATTTCATTAAAAAGAAGCATTAATCACTAAAACTTAAATATTCTCTTTTTGACACTCCTCTTCCCACCTTCATTAACTTGCCAAAGAACCACATGTTAATAGCCTCTAGCATTAATTTTTTGTGCTCTCTTCGCAAGTTTCTTAATCGTTCCGCAGAGGAAAGAAACGGAGCACCAGCAAGAGGGGGGGGGGGGGGGGGTTCTAAAGACTATCCTAAGAATAACAGGGAGGGAAAACTCAAATCCAACATGAGGATCAGAATTTGAGCAGGTTAGTGGGGACTTACTATGCTAAACTAGACCATTTCTTATGTAACTTGTGGCGTCTTTACCACTACATTTTTTTCTTCGATGAGTATTCTTCCTTGAAAACCAGAACAAAACATCGGGAATGTGGTGTATTGGCACTGCGTTGTACTGGAAGCACAACTTCTAATATTGGGAACTTTCGTCATTCTGTTAGGGATAAAAGAACAAAAGGTCAAGAAGCGCAGGCTTCTAAGTTAATGGCCCAAATACAGCGTCTAGTACCAGAAATCATAGAACTCATCGCTTTCCCTGCATCGGAAATTTACATTGCTCCACATCATAAACATGGCGTCTTAGTATTCGATATTTCTCGAGGACGCTCGATTCTCCGCTTAATTCTTTTGATCCATGAAAACTCAGGTTAAAGAAAATAACTATGGCTACCATGATTTCCTAACAAAATAAGCTCGGAAAGGAATCCTGGTTAAAATTAATGAATTCGCCTGTCGAGCTTTTCTTAACATCAGCAGGCATGAGACTGGATAGAAAAATCAAGCCTTTCTCCCTGGTATCTCATCACAGCCATCTTCCATTTCTCTCTGACTAGTTTGATGGCTGCCGTCATTCTGTTTTTCATTACAGTTCCTTCTATATTTCTCCCTCCGTAACTACTGGAAATTCGCATATTAAATTCTTTGTTAATTCTATTGTTGTGTTCGCCTATTGTTTTCTTCATTTCTGCAATAGGGGCCCATCCACAATCGATGTCATCGGGTAATCCCTTCGCAATGACTCACTCTGGTCGATGGCCAACATCTTGATTAAAACAATGAAACGAGGAGGGGAGGGGAGGGGTGGAGCAAGACTGGTAATGCCAAACAGTCGTTACAATATAACAATGAAAAGGGATTCTCTTTCGGTATTACGGTATGGAAAGTAAGGTTACAACCCTTGCAGGTGGACAAGTAATATTTTAGTCCGTAATTTGGCTATGCTAGCTTTAACTGTTAGCCTTCCACTAATCCTCTCACGGCTGTTCCTCATAGGTACATGGAGTCGATCTCAAGTAACACGTATTTACCATGGCTGAATTCCTGCCAATTCCGAAGTGCGCTCCATCATACATTTTTACAAGCATAAGGTAAGCGCCAGCGGATATTCTCAAAGCACTTTTTCCCTTTTATGGAAATATTATGAGTCGAGAACCTATAAAGAAGTGTTGTCGTGAATTCTCTGGAATCAGGACCGATGTCCATGATGAACACAGGAGCGATAGGCCGTCTGTCGTCTCTGATGAACACCTGAAGGAACTTCTTTCTTAACTGAAGAAACATCTTGCTGGGCAACGCTTCCACGACGATGAAGAGATCAAGCACGAGGTTGAAACGTTCTTACAGCAGCAGGCGCCAGAATTCTGTAACTGTGGGATACAGAAACTATAACCTAGACTTAACAAGTGTTTGGACAGTGCCGGCAATTACGTCAAAAATAACCCCTGTTTTACTAAATAAGTTGTTAGTGGACATTTTGTGAAACATTTTTTGAAAGAATATTAACTGTTGTAACCTTACTTTACGGACAATGAAGATGCTCCAATACAAAATTCAGAAATTACAGTTGAGGAAAATTTAGCTGTAAATAATGGGAAGAGTTCTGAAAAAAAATAGTTGCTACCTAGCCAACAAATAAAATAATTTGCAGAGACACTATTAATCATTTACAGAAGTAAGTGTATACTTCAGAAATGTTAAATGCCATCCCAGAAAATCTCAGATTTTCTACAGTTTTTTTGTAAAAAATATATTAAAAATTGCCATTCCTATAAATTTTCTTTCTAAACAAGATGTATATTTCGAATATATATTGTGATTACAACAGTAAAAATATTATAAAAAGGCCCAATATCTTTTGATTTTAACAATTCAAAGTTTCCTGTGCTCTTTATGTTTGGGGAAATTAAGAAATGATTTATCCGTATTATAATGCGATCGTTTATATAATTAGTTACCTTGAAGGGTGACATTGTTCGTTGAACTCGGTCAGTATATTTTTACTCTATTTTTTCACAGAAAAATTCCCCATTTGTTTACTGATGTTATGCTCTAACAACATCAACCAGGCTGTGAGCGAGAAGCGTTGCTCAGGAAGCCTCGTTTTTTAACTGATTCGACGCTGGCACCCTCGAACTGTGCATTTTGTCTGTTGTAGAAACGTGAAAAGTCTATTAAAAGTCATAATATATAACAAATTGCCTTCGAGTCGACTACTCTGCATCATTTTTTACTTTATTCAGTTCATATATCTGTTTAAAAAAAAGAA
Source organism: Rhysida immarginata (assembly GCA_023313115.1). Lineage (NCBI taxonomy): Eukaryota > Metazoa > Arthropoda > Chilopoda > Scolopendromorpha > Scolopendridae > Rhysida > Rhysida immarginata. Next base: position 76,212 of record JAHWFO010070723.1, on the reverse strand, counting down.
AATAGGAAGTAAATATAAATATGAAAACAATGTTTCGAAAACGAAAGCGAATATTTCATGGAGTAGCTAAGAGATTTACTTCTCGTCAACGTCTATTGGCTGGTGTTAGAAATGATGTCATCCTGTCGTTCAACTTAGGTAGCGATGATTATAGATAAGTTAATTTGATTCTTCGATGTATTTGAGAAGTTTTAAATATCTTAAGCAAGAAAGGAGACAGTTTGGAACGTAATTTTATGTAAAGGGAGTTTTTTTTTAGATAAGCTGAGAATTTGTGGCATTATTAAGATTTTCGAATTTAGTTTTAAATATCTTATACTTTGTAGATGCTTTTATTGTGAAATAACAATCATGTCCCATTTCCAGATAGGACAACAATCTAGTGAATAATTGATTTATGTCAGCAATATTTGCGGACATTGAGTCCTAATCAGTTAAAAATAATTATGAATTTAGGATAGCAACTTGAGCGACGAAATAATTCGGGTACATATAAAGTTGTTATTTTTTATCATATGGAATAAAAGTGTTGAAAATAGTAAATAAAGGGAATTGATCTGAATCGGACATATCAAGATTTCAACTAAATAGGATCAAATTTAAATTAGAAAAGCAAGAATCTCTGGCAGAGTAGGTGCGATAAAATGAGGGATAGTGAGAAAAAGAAGCAGTGGTAGGTGAAAGTCCAGATTGAGTTATAGGGCCCAAGAGTAAATTAAGAGATGAAGAAGGTTTATTAAAATGAATATTGATATCCCCAACTAAAATTATCCCTTTGCTCAATCATTGTAGTTCAAAGAAAACTGACGATAGATAGGTACAAAATGAAGAAAAATGGCCAGACAGGAGATGATAAATACATACTATAATAAAATTGTTGTTAATGAAAACTGAAAATATCAGTTGTCAGTTACCTGAGTAAAATGCGTAATGGTGGTAGATGATAATATTTGGATTGGTAAGTGCGTTTATCCCTCCCCCACGCTTATTGGTTCAGTTGATAGAAATTGTTTGTTATTTGGGGATTTCGAGAACATCGGCTAGATCGTAGCTCAAGTTTCGTTGTCACAGCATTATTACTGAAGCATATTGGAGAACTTGGCATGAATACTCCGGATGTTCAGATAAAAATTTAAAAACTGCGATTAAGTTGGAAGCGTGTCATGTTCTGGAGTTTCGAATTCAAAGTATATATCAAGAGCGTAAACTGAAAATGGGTTATAATCGAGAGAATAAATAAATTAAACAAATGGATCAAAAAATTGTAGTAAATAAGAGCCCAGATGTCCATCCCCTCCCTGTGAATGGACTCGACTGCGAAGAGAGCATGTTACAATGCCCAAAAGTGATTGTAAACAGTTTTCTTTAGTTTTTAATTTTGGTTTTAGAGAGAGAGGTAGGGTGTGGCATTCTCTTGTGATGGGAAAGGTTGTAATTAAAGAGCCTGATGTTAAGAAATCACTTAGTAATGTATTAGTTGAAAATTTAGAAAAATATATATATAGTTCAAAATTGTTATGAAGTCCTGACTGCTTATTCATTAGAAGTAAATTAGAAGTAAAACAAAAAGAGAGATAAAGGAAAGACTACACTTCAGAAATGGGATAGAAAAAAAAACGTTAGGCCTACACTTTACGTGAACTGTGAAGTGATAAACTTTAAAAAGTACCCAGAAGAACTTAAAGAATGAGTGAATACCTGATTGTGGGTGTGCATTCGCTGAAAAGAAGATTGTCAACCAAAACCGTGAATACGAAGTTTATTTTATTCAACTATGGAAGTTATTCAGAAAAAAATCGCTGAACACGTAGAAGTTACATTAGACGCGCTAATAAAACTAAATATGGCAGAATTAAGATCGCTGTGATCAGAAAGAGGTTGCTTTCTATCATGCGTAAACGGGATGCCGCTATTTCTCTATGGAAATCGCTAAATGGTATCGCAGAAGATGGCGGTACTGAAGATTAAGAATACGAAGAGGGTGCGGCAGATCAACCTGTTGGCGATGTGCCCACCATTGAACATGCTGAAGGCCAACCAATGAGCATGATGGCTGAGCAGTTGTCCGCTGTGATGATTGAATACGTAAGTTCACACGGACGAAAGATGGTTCACGCTGCGCTGAGTCAAGCTGATGAAATTAGACACGCACCTAAACTTCCAACATTCAAAGACATGAGAGACCTGTATAGAACAACAAGCGAATGGTTGAAGGTTGTTGAAAAATATGCTAGAGAGTATTACTCAGACAAATACTTTAAAGATAGTACATGTTACAAATGCTTTAGAAGGTCCTGCCAAAATATGGCAACAATATACTGGAAGGAAGCATTTATTAGAGATTTTCCTGATCGAACACTAACTTATGAAGAAAAGCAGAAAATTCTTAGAAGCCCCTATGACCAGAAAGAAACTACAGAAGAGTATTTGTATCGTAAATGGGGAAACTGTCAGAAGTTTAATTTAACTCTTTATGATGCAAAAGAATATCTGCTTGACAGATTAAAAACTCAAAATATAAAAATGCCTTTGTTGATTAAAGACCACCAAAGCATGGGAGAGCTTTTTGCTGACATTGAAATCCTAGAACACGGAGTGACTCCTCATATGGAAAAAAAGAAAAACGCATTTTCGGATGGAAAGAGCGTGGCAGAAAAAAAGAAAACCGTAGATCGTAAGATGAGACGGTGTTATAGATGTAATTCGACTGATTACCAACATAAAGACTGTCCAAACGATTATGTGTTTTATATTTGCAAGAAATCGGGACATATATTATTAACTTGTCTGGAGAAAACAAAATACGAAAATAAAGAAAATAAGAAATTTAGCAGTGAAGCCCTACAAAAAGCCCACCAAGTAGGCATTGAAAAGTAGTGCATTGATGGCAACACACATGAAGAAAAACCTCGTGCGTTCGTCATTGATGCAAAGTTGAATGATGTGGAATGTCAAGTTGGCATGGACACTCAAAGTGAAGTATGTCTCGTCCACATAAGTTTGCAAAAAGATTGGGGATCGAAGACCCCGACTACGAATATGAAATATGAGGATTCAATTGGGATCATAAACAATACCGAGGCAGGGGAAGCTACAAAATCAGCTTGGCAAAAGTTATCTTGAGAGAAGTGCCTTTTTATATCGTACCTGATGAGTGCATGGAAGTGGAAATTTGGATTGGCCAACCAGTGATAAATAGAAATGATGTGTGGATGACTAGAGGAATAGGAAGTGTCATATTCAATAAGCACACTGAGGAGAATAGTGAAGAGAACATTTTAGGAGTAGACAAGATAGAAAAGGCGCCTAATGATGCAACAACTCATTATTGGTGTTGGAAGGAAACCACACTATCCCAAAGTTCTCTATTCAGTTGGTGAGTGCAAGAAGTCCAAAGTACGAAGAAGGAAACTTTTATCTTCAAGGAAGATATGGCCCTAAGATTGGGTTAGCAATGATAGACGGTTTGATTAGCGTAAATGAAGAGAAAACTTTACTGCCTGTAATGAATATTAGTTGTCAACATGTGAAACAGAGACATGGAGTCAAGGTCCACCCTGTGATGTCAGAGCCTAGTGTGCAATGTTTTCCTGTGAATGAAGTGATGTGATTCAAACAGCCAATAACTGAACAACCACAAGCAATCAAAATAGAAGAAGCTAACATCGGAAATCATATTATTGATGATGAAAGACAACGAATTGTCGATTTATTCAACTGCTATAGAAATTGCTTTGCAACCGAGATGAAAGAAGTCGAACACTATCATTCAATGGAAATGGAGATTGAACTTGTCTGATGTGCCAGGAAACGGAACATGATATGCATTTTCACCGTACCAGCGAGAGAAAATAGTAGAGATGGTGAAAGAACTGCAAGCTTGTGGCTTCATAGAAGAGTCGACTAGCCCATATAATCATCCACTGGTCATGGTTAAAAAGAAGACAGGCGAAGAACGAATTTGATTGATTTCAAAAAAGCTTAACGAAATCACGAAGAAAGAGCATTTCCCATCTCCACATTTAGAAGAGATCCTAGATGGAACAAATGAATGGAAAATTATCTCTGTATTTGATTTAGCTTCTGGCAAAAGCAACTGGGTATTACCAAATCAAATACCCTCTTTCAAAAGAAGCCAAAGAAAAGACTGCCTTCTCCACCATGGAAAGGAAGTACCATTTCCTACGAATGCCCTTCGGACTTGTGAATGCCCATTTTGTTTTCAATCAAGTGATGACTGAAGTACTGAAGAACCTATCCCCTAATATTATAAAGCGCTATATGGATGACATATTAACAGGCACACCATTATTTAAAGAAATGAAGCAAAAGACTGAAACCATATTGAAAGGAATTCAAAAATCTGGAATGACATTGAAGATCAGTAAATGCTATTTCGCGCAGCAGGAAGTCGAATTTCTGGGAATTAGAATGACCAAAGCAGGCTTGAAACCTGGGTGGCTAAAAACCTAGGCTATCCGAAATTTCCTTGTTCCCCAGGATACGAGAAGTGTGCGTAGTTTTCTTGAACTTTGCTGATACTTCTAAAGATTCATCGACCATTTCACAGAGAAAATCACATATTAGGCAATATTTACAAGGAAGAAGGTTTCATTTCAGTGGAACGACATTTGCCATAAAGAATTCAAGTCGTTAAAGACCATTGATAGCCGAGTCAGTAGTCATTGTATTTGACCCCCAATAAGAAAAGGAGGTGCATCAGACGTTTCGATGAGTGGACTTGGAGCAGTACTAATCCAACCAGATGAAAAAGGAGAAATGCACCCAGTTGCTTTTGCCAGTCGAAGAACTACGGTGTGCAAACAGAACTCTTACTCGAAGGAATTAAAAATTCTAGCTGTATTATGGGCTGTTCAGCAATTTCAGATGTATCTGTATGGATCACCGTTCAAGATCGTAACAGACTGTGAAGCTGTACGCAATGGACTCAAAAAGAAAGATGCTGTTCCGCGCATCTGTTGATGGGTATTGCAGCTGATGGATTACGATTTCACTGCCTCTCATAGACCGGGAGTGAAGATGGCACATGTAGATATATTGAGTAGAAATCCTGTTCCCTCCACCACTAAAAATGATATCCTAGACTGGTTTGAAGTTGATAGACTGACTTTGTCCGATGGTGATTGGATTAAAGCAGTTCAATCTGTTGATGCCGAGACCAGGACAGTCATACAGAAGTTGACCAAAAGAGATATTGATTCCGACCCTGACTTGAGGAAAAATTACGAACTTGTAAAAGGACATTTATATCGCAGAATGTAGTAAATGAGAGCTCAGATGTCCGTCCCCTCCCTGCGAATGGACTCAACCGCGAAGAGAGCATATGACGATGCCCAAAAGTGATTGTAAACAGTTTTCTTTAGTTTTTACTTTTGGTTTTAGAGAGATAGGGAGGGTTTGGCATTCTCTTGCGATGGGAAAGGTTGTAATTTAGCACCCGATGTTAAGAAATCAGTTAGTAATGTATTAGTTGAAACTTTAGAAATATATATAAAGTTCAAAATTGTTATGATGATAAATTCATTAGAAGTAAATTAGAAGTAAAACAACAAGAGAGAAAGACTACAAAATAAAACAAACAAAAATAGGTTAGCCATGCACTCTCGTCGTAAAAGAAGAACTAACAATAAGTAGAGACGTGGGACCTAATATTCTAGGCTACATTATGAAGAGAGGTTATTTTATTGTGATATAAAAGCGACACAGAAAGGAGAGAAGATACCAGAAAATTAAAATTGGAGAGGAAAGAAAAAAAATGTTTACAAGCACTATAAGAGTATACAGGAACAGTGGGTGGTCATGAATTATTAATAAATAAAGACCAGAGTCAGTCGAGTAGTCAAATAATTATGAAACAGTTTGATTAATCAAGAGAAAAAAGATTCCAGTGGTGCCTTGAAATAATTAGTCTAAACTGGAATCCAAAGAGACTGATAACTTGTATAAGTTAATGTTAAACAAAAAATTATAATAAAACTTATGCTAAAAAATAAAATCAAGGTCAAGTCATGCTCAAATGCTTCAGGAAAAAATACAAGAACTAAGCTTAATACAAACTAAATCCAGTCAATGAATTCAAAACGACAAATCAAATACTTACTATAATGACAACATAATATTAAAATCTAAGTAATCTTGTTTAAAAATCGGAAGTAAGTAAATATAAAAAAATTAAAAGTTCTATGATTAAATTAATTACCAGCTACAATTATAATTATTTCATCATTTTAAAGATTCAAAGAAAAGATAATTTAATGAATAGAACTTCTGTGTATATATCAATTGATCGATTTAAGATCGTCTATGGAAATAAGTAGAATTGACTTCCCTGTAGTGTTTTTTATGAAGATCGGGAGGTCAAAGTTAGACTTAGTTTCTCGTAGTAGATGGTACCGAGTGCTTATAATCTTCAAGCGTCATGCTGCTTCCTTTTGTTTTTGATGATAGCATCACCCAGAGTAGATCAAGCAGGTTGCATTGATGGGTCGATTTGATGTAGTGGCACTCAAACCCAAACGATGGATGGCAATTATATCAGTTGGCTAATTGAAATATCCAATTCAGATAAGAACATTTTCGTAATCGATTCAGTCAGAGTTTCCATTGGTTCTTTCGGCACTCCAAATATAAGTGGATTGGCCTGCCAGGAATGTTGCTCAAGATTGTCGAGCCGCTAAAACAAGACATCTAACAGAGATGCTTTTTTTTGAAATAGGGTAGTTTTGATAGGATCCATTTTGTTTTTTAGTGTTGTTAACTTATGATGAAATAGGTTGAGACGTGTGATGGTAGACTCATTTTTTCCAGTAAGGGCTCATGTTTTTTAATAATTCAATGAAATAATGGATATAATCGAGTCAATAAAACTGGAGTCCGCAAAAAAGCTTCAATACTTTTCTTGGCGAGGGACGTGAGAGAATCGTCAGAAGTAGGCTTAGCTGGCGAGTCCGAGAACAGGAGCTGTTGAATACTCGATTTCAAGGTCCCTTGTGCTCTGTTGGATCCTCGAGGCATCATGAAGATGATAAGTTTCAAAAGCTATAAACCCAGACCATTACAGAGCCTCAACCAGCCAGAAGAGTGGAAACCAGACAGGAGGGGTCCATAGCTTCGTGATATTGTATCTTAATTCTACGTCGGCCATTTGCATGATGCAATTTGAAACGGGATTCATCCATCCAGCAGACATTCTTCCAGTCGTCAAAGGTCCAGTGTTGGTGATTTTGGGCAAATTAGAGACGATTTTTGCAGTTTTGGATGGAGATCAAAGTTACCCAGATTAGCCCTTGGCTGTTGTAGCCCATTCGTACCAGTATATGGCGTGTAGTGCGTTCAAAGATGTTATTCTGTGGGTCAGTATTGTACTCCACGGTTAGTTCACGAGTCGTGACGTTTCTGTTCGCATGAAGAAGCATTCCCGTCCTACGCCCACCATTTGGCTCGATGAGTCATTTGCGACCATAGGCTTGTCTCTGATATTGTTGTTATGGAAAAGCCCACATGACGTGCAGTTTCGGAAATACTCAGTCCACTTTGCCGGGCACCAACTATCATCCTCTGCTCGAAGTCTCTCAGATCCTTTGATTTCCCCATGGTGACATCCAAACCACTTGCAGTTGACACGTGCGTTCTCGCAGTATATTATTACCGACTGTCAGGTGACCAACTAATAAATATTATCTTATAAGAATGGGTAAGGTAATCACCGGTAAGAAACCAGAGATTACCTAGGCATTTATTCCAACCACGTAGTAATTGCTATCCCAAACGGAATTGCATAGTAATAGGAGTATCTAATAAACTGCTCTCTCTGTGTACATAAGAGTTGTCATGAGATTTACATCTGGGTGTGGTCTGAAATATTTTTAATGAACTTAAAATGCATTCCTTTTGTACATTACAATTATAACCTTTCTCTTATATTTTATGGATTTTGAGTTAAAATTGAAGGTGTATTATACATGCACGGTGATTAAAGATATCTTCGTCTTTCAATGTAAATGAAGTTCTTTCTGACCAGACAGTTTAACAAGAAGGAAAATATTAAAATAAACTCGTATAAATAAGACCACTACATTCGTAATATTTTATAGGGAATAAATGTTAGATAAAAATTATAATAAAAATTGTTAATTTATTTTAAATCTAAAATTAAGAATAATAAGTATAACAATTTATCTATAATTCAGCTAATACTCCATGAGGCTTCTAAAGAACCTGATTATAGATCTCTCCTCTACGTCCCAACTGGAGTGAATGCAAGATCTGAATTGATTTCTGTAAGAAAGGTAAATTTTGATTTCTGTTTTTAAAAATACAGGGTCTTTATAATTAAAGTTACATTTTGACATGGCCATAAAAAACTACTGGACCAAAAGCTACAATACTTGGTAACATTATACAAGGGGGCATGGGAAGTTCATACACACCAAAAAAAATTAGTTCAAAAAGTCACCACCAGCATGGAATGGCGCTCTATGCAATATTTGTATACGAAATTAGACACGAAGATACAGGTTAACAAGTCTGTAATCGTTACTAAAAATAATTTTAGTCGTGTAAGTAATTTTAGTAACGATTAAAGCCTTTTTAACCTGTGTCTTCGGGTCTAATTTCGTATACGAATATTGCATAGAGCCCATTCCATGCTGGTGGTGACCTTTTGAACTAATTTTTTTTGGTGGCTATGAACTTCCCATTACCTCTTGTATAATATTACCAAGTATTATAGCTTTTGGTCCAGTAGTTTTTTTTTACGACCATGTCAAAATGTAACTTTAATTATAAAGACCCTGTACTTTCTACGCTTATCTGTGAATTTTTTTTTTTAATATTTACTTGTTTTGTGCAAATGATGAAATTGTTTCTTATTCACCTGAAAAAACATTTTCTATTAATGATTATCTAAAGATTTATATTAAAATGTATTAAGATTTCTCTAACCCGATTTACACTATGATAGCGATCTGCGAAGTAGCTAACAGCCATAGTAGTTTTCATGTCCAGAAAAAAAGGAAGTCACTGTATGTCCAATGAAATCCGGCCGGTATCTCCACGTGTTGCGGTTTCTTTCAAACAATGAGATACAATACGTGGCCTGGCATTGTCGTCTTGGTACAGGCATGGCTCTGGACCACAGGTTTGCCAAAGGGTTGGGAGAACGGAATTGTCCGGGATGGTAGTCTAGTCCATAGCCTTCATGGTGCCCTCCACCTTCACTACCGGGCCTATGCCATACCATGAAAAACAGCCCCACAATATAACTCCTCCTCCGCCGAACTTCACTGTTGGGATGATACACTCAGGAAGGAGCCGTTCTCCAGGTAAACGCCACACCCAAACTCTGCCATCCGATCGAAACAATGTGAAGCGGCATTCATCGCTCCAGAGAACACATTTCTAGTCCAATCTTTGCGTTCCCTGGTCCATTGCAGTCTGTTCGTTTAGTTCGCCAGTGTGACTAGTGGCTTGTATTCATTTGCTCTACTTCCTCTGGTTTGAGAATGGTTGTCTCCGATAAACCGGCCGCTACGGACGGTTGCTTAATAGTTCTGCACGTATAACCCCATAAATCACTATGTAGCAATATCATCTGAATCTCTAAACGCCATGTCTCATAATTGTCTTTCGATAACTTTTCTATTTGATAAACTCTGTAAGCCATCTCACAAGTAGAATTGACGTACTTAACTTTAGTTCTGAGGTGTAGGCTACCCTAGAGGCGTTAAACTTATTAAAGCTTAATTAGGCTTAATGTCAGATCAAGTCCTCTTCTTACCTTCTAGTGTTGCACAGTGGAAGCGTGCTGGGCCCGTAACCTGTTATGATTTTGTGCGTCATGCAGAAATAATTTTTAAAGAATAATAATTGGATGTTCTATGAGGATTTTTATACACGCCACACCTCAGATGTTTAAATTATTGATGAAAAATAGGAAAGATAGTCCCGAACTGGGTACTGCTCTAACCAGCCCTAAGGGCATGTAGATAGCATAATGCTTCCATGTCCGCAGTGGCGCAATTTGGTGGCGCATCTGCAAGGTGAGCAGAAGGTTCCTGGTTCGATCCCAGGCTGTGGAATTTTCTTTCCTATTTTTCATCAATAATTTAAACATCTGAGGTATGGCATGTATAAAAATCCTCATAGAACATCCAATTATTATTCTTTAACGATTATTACGCCAGTAGGAAAGATAGTTCCAGCAAGCGAACTGGGTACTGCTCCAACCAGCCCTAAGGGCATGTAGATAGCGTAATACTTCCATGTCCGCAGTGGCGCAGTTGGTTGGCGCATCTACACGGTGAGCAGAAGGTTCCTGGTTCGATCCCAGGCTGTGAAATTTTCTTTCCTATTTTTCATCAAGAAATAATTTGTTCACAGGAGCAGCAAGTAAACGTTATTTTTACTAACAATGAAAGAATAGAAAGAATACAAAGGAGCTAACATGCGCTGCAGCTCAATACATTTTTTCATAATTACAACAATCCAGTCTCATGCCCGTTTGACAAAGCAGAACGTGCTAAAGGAAACAGTGGCTAAGATTAGGAGTAACAACAATAAAAAAGAACAATTTGAATGTGCCAGCTTTGCAACAATATGAATTGTATTTGAAATGTGGAAGCACGCCCAGGTTTGCAACAATATGACTTAAAATAAAATTAATTACCCCGCAAAAGGCGCAGGAGCCTCTTTAATTATCATGATAAATCATAGCCTACTACAATATAAAAAAGCACTGCTCATTATTATAGTCGATCGTTAATATAATAATCACGTGCTTTATTGCTTGGCAATTGTTTTAGCCATAGCACCGCACGTATGTACATACGCACAACAAAATACTATAAGGATACAGAGTATGAACGTAAATTAATTCTTCAGAAAGTGTGATGTTTCATATTTCGACATTTACATCTATTTGATTGAATCAAAAGTGTTTGACCATGAATAAATGAAAACATTTAAGTACTTAGAGTATATAACTAATTTCTAGGTGTAATTGTTGAGCCAGTGTATTCTCACAAAATGAACATATTAAATATCTTAAAGCAAAGGCCATCCCTTCTCAGTGAATAAAAATACAACGTTGTATAAAAACGTGGCTAATTTATTAAATATAATGCACTCAGCTATGGCATGGTTGTGGGCATGTTATAATCGTGGATGCACAGTGAGGCATCTGACGGATTCCGATGAAAAAATCACACTAGAAAAAGGTGGATACTTTTGTTCCGTACGAATCTATAGCGTGTGTCTCAAAAGATCCCGAACGCAGGAGATGACTATCCATGCATAATGTACTCTTTTTTTCAATAATTGGATGCTCCCATTTGTTAGGAATTCCGCTATTTATTTTACATACCCTCTTTTTTACAATTAATGGATGCTCCCAGTCGTTACGAATCCTGCTATTTATTTTCTATAAATGTAAATACGCGAATATGAGTGAAATAAAACGTTAAAGAAACAAATAATAGAAGTTTTATTTAACATTACTCCTGCTGTCATAGGTTAGATTTTCCCTACATATAGAAGGGACAGTTAGAGAACTTTTGAAACGCACGGTATATAAGGAGAATTGCCAACAGATGTCCCCAACAGATGGCGAAAACATGGTACGGATTCTGATAGTTTGTAGCGTATTATGCTGAAACGTTTTCATAATTTTTAATTACTTCTATTCAACCATAAAATATCATCGTCGTAATTTAATTTTTACTTTCTGATTTCGATCTATTTGGGGCTGTGTCTTAATATTAAAGGGAAATGCCCCTCACTTACTAATCACAAAATCTCGAAATTTATAAGAAATCTCTACTTGCAGGCGATTTTATCTATTCCAACTTTAGCGCGGACGAGGTTGCGGACAGAAGATAGTATGGGAACATAATGAGTAATTAATGAGAGTGGTAATTAGTATAGTAGTACATATCCTGATTTTACTGCATTGTACTGTTAAGACATTCAATGTTAAGATAAGGCGTGTTATATCGCAAACTACTTGTTATGACATTCCATGAATGAATATAAAGAATAAGTAATGATAGTGGAAATTAGTCTAGCAGTACGTGTCCTAATCGTACCACATTGTGCTGTTGAAACTCTCAATGCTAAGTTATAACATGTAATATATCACACAACTCGTAACAAGGAGCCATAAGTGAATATAACGAGTACTTATTGAGAGTGGGAACCAATTTAGCAGTATGTATCCTAATCGTACACAATGGTGCTGTTGAGATTTTCAATGTTAAGATATGTCGTATATTATAATAAACAACTTGTAACAACGTTTCATAAGTGAATTTAACGAGTAAAGAATGAGAGTGGTAATTAGTTTAGTTTTACATATCCTGATTTTAAGATAAGATGTGTAATATACAAAACAACTCATAACGCCATTCCATGAATGAATATAAAAGGTAAGTAATGGTAGAATGTGTCCAAATTGTACCATATTGCACTGTTGGAACTCGCAATGCTAAGTTATGGCATGTAATATATCAAACAACTCATAAAAACGTGCCATAAGTGAATATAACGAGTACTTTATGAGAGTGGGAACTAGGTTAGTAGTACGTATCCTAATCATACAACATGGTACTGTTGAAAGTTTCAGTGCTAAGATAAGGCATGTAATATATCAAACAACTTAACGAAGTGCTATAAGTGAATATAACGAGTAATTAATGGAATTGGAAATTTGTTTAGTAATACGTGTTCTAATCGTACAATATGCTACTGTTGAAACTTTCAATGTTACGATATGGCAAGTAATATAAGAAACCACTCGTAACAACGTGTCATGAGTGAATATAACGAGTAATTAATGATAGTGAAAATTAGTTTAAAAGTACGTATCCTAATCTTACCACATAGTACCATTGGAAGTTTCAGTGCTAAGATATGGCATATAATATATCAAACAGCTCGTAGCGAATTGCCATGAATAAATACAACGATTAATTATTGATAGTGAGAATTAGTTTATTAAAACGTGTTCTAATAGATACCATCTGGTACCATTGGAACTTTTAATGCTAAGATATGGCATGTAATATAACAAACAATTCGCAGTAATATGTCATACGTGAATATAACATAACTAGTAAATAATGAGTGTGAAAACTCGTTCAATATTACATGTTACAAGCCCTAATTTATCTGCTTATATATACTTAAAGCACCAACGGAAAGCTAACACCAAATCTCGAAAGCGGATTGGTTACTGTATCCAGTCAGGATTCTGGATAATCCAGTAGAAGAGGAATCGACCAATTATATTTTTTCAGTAAACTCTGCATGTAGTAGCACAGTGCTTGTTCAGATCAATCTGGGAGTTAGTCACAAATTATTTTCGGAATAACTATGGCGTTCGAATTAGGCGATGAAAAATACATTAGTCTGTATTAAATGAACTTGATGATTGATTCGAATTGGGTGATAATTCGAATTTTCTAATATTTTACATTAAATGTAAAGGATTTCAAACGTTCCTTGAAATTTATACGACTTAAGCGATAATTCGAATTTGGAAGATTCGAATTTCAATATATATAATAGAATTGCGGCAAGGCAAAAACTCTAAATTAAATGTTTTTGAAAAAAAGTGAATGCTACGTGTATTATAAACGATACTGAAGCTCAGAAAAAAGTTTACAGAATTTTTATGTGGTTATAAACGAAACAGAAGCCCAAACGGATATTGTCAAAATTAGTTTTACTGTGGAACTCTCAATGCTAAGTTATGACATGTAATATATCAAACAATTCGTAATAACCTGCCATAAGTGAATATAACTATTACTTAATAAGAGTGGTAATTACTTAGTTGTATGTATCCTAAACGTACAACATGGTACTGTTGAAACTTTAAATGCTAAGATATGTCATATAATATATCAAACTACTCGTAACAACGTTTCATAAGTGAATATAGCGAGTAGTTAATGAGAGTGGTAATTAGTTTGGTTGTACATATCCTGATTTTATCACATGTTCATGTAAAGATACTCAATTCTAAGATAAGGCGTGTAATATATCAAACAACTCGTAATAACGTGCCATAAGTGAATATAGCGAGTAGTTAATGAGAGTAGGAATTAGTTTAGTAGTACGTATCCTAATCTTACCACATGGTACTGTTGGAACTTTCAATGCTAAGATATGGCTTGTAACATATCAAACTACCTAAGAAAGTACCATAAGTGAATATAACGAGTAATTAATGGAGGTGGCAATTAGTTTAGTAATACGTGTAAACAAATTGTATCACATGGTACTGTTTAAAGAGTCAATGCTAAGATATGTCGTTTAATACAAAAAAGAATTCGTAACATGTCATAAGTGAATATAACGAGTAATTAATGGGAGTGGGGAATTAGTTTATTAGTACGCATCCTAGTCGTACCACATGGTACTGTTGGAAGTTTCAGTGCTCGTAAGGAATTGCTATGAAAAAATATAATGAGTAAATACTACTAATTATAAACTGGAGATGCTCTCCAAGCATAGGTAATGATTTTTCGATTGAAAAATGGAAGGAAAACTTCTGCGACCTGGATACAAACCAGGAACCTCGACTATCATGGCCGATGCTTGTACCAATTGGACTATCGCAGACACCACGTACAGCCAAACTGTCTCAAAGTGTCTTAAAGACAACCAAGTTGTCACGGTTGAAAGCCCAATTGGTAGAGGAGTCGGCCATGATAGTCGAGATTTCTGGTTCGAATCCAGGTCGCAGAATTTTTCTTTCCATTTTTTAATCGAAAAATCACATAATGAGTAATTAATGATAGTGGGAATTTTTTTAAATTTTAAATTTTAGCATTACTGCCTGCATTATCGCAACTTTAATTAAAGATACCTAAAAATTGGATATTGTTTGCAACATTCCTGCTTATTTGGTCGGTTAGTTTGGTTAGTATTAACGTCCCTTACAACTACTATGGTCATATTAGGACGGCGTTATCGGGGTCGCAAATTTTGC
The DNA here is from genome assembly GCA_023313115.1 of Rhysida immarginata. Classification (NCBI taxonomy): domain Eukaryota; kingdom Metazoa; phylum Arthropoda; class Chilopoda; order Scolopendromorpha; family Scolopendridae; genus Rhysida; species Rhysida immarginata. The sequence continues at coordinate 61,199 of JAHWFO010070723.1, read as the reverse complement.
CTTGCAAGGATTCTTTAACGTGCAGCTGGCAAACGACTACACCGGATCAACGGCTTTACTTCTTTACCAGGGAATTTCGTGATCTCAGAATTTCCCTCTGAAAAACCCTCGTCGTCCTTGACCGGGATCCAACCCGTGTACTCGGGCATCTGCACTGATCACGCAACATCTGATCCACTGAGGTCGATAATAGTTAGCGACAACAGAGGAACATGAGTTACATGTTTATGTCGAGTTGCGATAGCTTTCTTCAGTCTATTTTCAACGCGACTAAATGACGTTAAAAAAAAACTAGACAGCTTTTGTAAAAATGTCTTTATTTGCTTACTTTAAAAGCAGTTTATAATTATATTTCAGATTTTGAACATAAATTAATTCTTCAGAAAATGTGATGTGAATTGGCCACCTGTTTCATAATTCGACATTTACATATATTTGATTGAATCAAACGTATTTAAAATGAACAATTCGTCGGGTGAGAATTGGAGCGTTCGATGTGCAGAATTAATGAAACGTTGAAATTGCACTTACAAACTTTGAATACCTTTATCTAGGAAAAACAGCACCTCTATGTGGAAAAACCGTTGTTTTAGAAAGTCTGCACCACAAATTATCTAGCAACAGCGTGATCATTGTTTTTTTCTTGATTTATTGCTAAAAATGATAAACTTCCTGTTGGAGAAAACACATTATAACTGAAAAACCTTGTGGGTTTTTGTGTTGCTTTGTACTGTCTCCAAATTAATCCATAATATACATTATATAACTGAATAAAACAGTCCCAAAATTAATTTTAAAATTTAATAAACACTAATAATAATAAGGGGTTGTTCACAAATAACGTTACGACTTCTCGGTAGGGCGGGCACCCGCCCGCCTTATGGTTATGCTAAAATTTAGCTTGATTTATGCCTTTGTTACACTTACTTCTGACTCATCCACCTACCTCCCGTGGTGAAGTAATTTGTGAACAGCTTGTTGACGGGGTGGTTTGTTTGGTGTTAACGTCCTTTTCAACTGCTATGGTCCTTTCAGTACGGCATTATAGGGGACGTAAATTTTCCTCGCAAGGGTTCTTTAATGTGCAGTCGGCAAACGACTACACGGAACCAACGGCTTTGCTTCCTTTCCGAAGGAAGTGCGTGATCTCAAAATTTCCCCCTGAAAAATCCTCGTCGTCCTCGGCGGGGATCGATCCCGCGTACTCGGGCATCAAAGGCGATCACGCAACCACTGAGCCACCGAGGCCGATAGAACAGCTGGTAATAGAGAAAGTAACTAATAATAAAGTTAAGAGACTAAGCACTTTTGTAAATCTCCAAATTTTATTTCAAGAAAAACACCAAATTTTTTTCTGTTTTATTAACATTTATTGTATATTAACATTTAATTACTTACAAATGATTTAATTAATTAAAACCAGAAACATATTTACTTATTTTTAAAGCAATATTAAACCCGAACATTATTTATATTGTTGTTTGCTTGCATTTATTATTTGCACAATCTTTGAAAAAAATCTTTCCTTCAGATTGAGGGCATGTATTTAACAAACATTTCAAAAGCTTTACTTAATTTCTTTTCATTGAATTTCACAGTAATAATTTTATGCACGGCAGTATTATTATGGTGTATTAATTTAGAATAAAGAAAATTTGAACGGACCAACTAATCCTACTTTCATATTTTATTTTAAAATTCTTTTAGTAAAACAAATTGCCAACGTAAGTTACTTTGGCTGGGTTTAGGATTTGAACAAACATTCAAATAACTTTCTATCATCATCTGGCATGTATTTAAACATCGACTTTAAATCTATTTTTTTTCTTTACTTATTTCCCCTTTCTTAAAAAGCTACATAAAAATAGGCATGACAGTGTGCATTGCTCTCTGCCTTTGATAACTCTCTCGGTTCAATCTAACGGGTTTCCAGTCGGATTCAAAATCAACAGAATACTCTAAAAGTAGTGAGTGATCTGAAGAAATACGAATTCTTTTAACCTGGGTGTAGGGAAGAAAGCAAAAATTGACCGTAGTTGGCCCTTGATGGCCATCGTGCACCAAGTCCACCTTTATCAATGTACAGTGTGCGTTGCCATCTTAGCTCAGGTGTTCATAAGGCAGCAATTGTATTGGTGTACAGACATAGAACAGTTCAAAAGTGAATAGGCAGCAGGTTTATGAGATGGAACAATACTATATTGCGTGTATCTTAGTTCGGCATTATCCTCGTCATATTGTCTTCGAAATAGAAGAAATTGCCTAATAAAATAACACAGAACGATGAAATTCAAACCATATAAGAACACTCCAAAAATTGCGTTTTATGGCAAAGTTGATATAGAACACTCCAATTCTCACCTGACGAATTCAAACCATATAAGAACTCAGAGGCTATAACTATTTTGTAAGTGTATTTGTTGAGCCAGTGTATTATCACTAAAGGAGAATATTACATATCTTAAAGGAAAGGCCATCTCTTCTCAGTGAAGTAAAAATACAAGGTTATATAAAAATGTGGCTGATTTATTTAAAATAAAGCGCTGAGCTAGGGCATGCTTGTGGACATGTTATAATGACGGACGCACAGTGAAACATTTGGCGGATTCAGGTGACAATATCAGACTAGATAAAGGTGGATAGTTTTGTTCCTTACGAATCTATACCTTGTGTTTCAAAAGTTCCCGAACGCAGGAGATGACATTCCCTGCATAAAGTAACTTTTTTCAATTAACTGATGCTCCCAGTAGTAACGAATCCCGCTATTTATTTTACATAAATGCAATTACACGAATATGAGAGTGAAATAATAGGTTAATGTAAAAAATACTAAAAGTTTTATTTAACATTACCCCTGCTGTCATGGGTTAGGCTTTCCCTACATACACAACGGGCAGTTCGGGAACTTTTGAAACACACGGTATATTAGGAGAATTGCCAACAGATGTCCCCAAGATGCATGTCCCGACATTTTCATAATTTTTTGGCCTTCACATTAATTCTATTCAACCATAAAATATCATAGTCGTAATTTAATTTTTTCTTCCTGATTTTTATCTTTTGGGGGTTGTGTCTTAATATTAAAGGGAAATGCCCCTCACTGGCTAATCATGAAATCTCGAAATCTGTAAGAAATGCATTCCGACATTAACGCGGACGAGGTCGCGGGCAAAAGGTAGTAAGAGAACATACCGAGTAATTAAGGACAGTCGTAATTAGTTTAGTAGTACATATCATGATTTTACCGCATGATACTGTTAAGACATTCAGTGCTAAGATAATGCATGTTATATCCCCAAAAACTCTTAACGACGTTTCATGAATGAATATAAAGAGTAAGTAATGATTGTGGAAGTTAGTTTAGTAGTACGTGTCCTAATTGTATCACATTGTACTGTTGGAACTCTCAATGCTACGTTATGGCATGTAATATATTAAACAACTTGTAACAAAGTCTCATAAGTGAATATAACGAGTAGTTATTAAGAGTGGTAATTAGTTTAGTAGTACATATTTTGATCGTACAACTTGGTACATTTGGAACTTTCAATGTTAAAATATAGCATTTATTATGCAATTCGTAATAACGTATCCTAAGTGAATATAACGAGTAATTCATGAGAGCGGGAATTAGTTTAGTAGTACATATGCTAATCATACCACATATTGTTGAAATTTTCAATGCTGAGATATGGTATGTAATATAGAAAACAACTCGTAATGACGTGCCACGAATGAATATAACGAGTAATTACTGATAATGGAAATTAGCTTAGTAATACGTATCCTAATCGTACTACATAGTACGGTTGGAAGTTTCAATGCTAAGATATCACCTGTAATATATGAAACAACTGGTAATGACATGCCATGAATAAATATAAAGAGTAATAATTGGTAGTGGAAATTAGTTTAGTAGTACGTATCCTAATCGTACCACATTGTATTATTGGAAGTTTTATGCTAAATTATGGTGTGTAGTATATCGAACAACTCGTAACGAAGTGCCACGAATAAATATAACGCTTAATCATAGATTGTTGGGATTAGTTTATAATAAGTGTTCTAATGGTGTCATTTGGTATTATTCGAACTTTCAGTGCTAACACATGGCATGTGATATATTAAACAATTCGTAATAACAATTTATAAGTGAATATAACGAGTAATTATTGATAGTGGAAAGAAGTTTATTATTAAGTGTCCTAATCGTACCATATGGTACCGTTGGAACTTTCAATGCTAAGATATGGTTTGTAAAATCTCAAAGAACTCATGACGACTTTTCATAAGTGCATATTATGAGTAATTATTGATAGTGTGAAATTTGTTCAGTAATACGTATTCTAATCGTTCCATATGGTACCGCTGGAAGTGTCAATGCTAAGATATGGCGGATAATATATCAAACAACTCGAAATGAAGTGCCATGAAAAAATATAACGAGTAATTATTGATAGTGGGAATTAGTTTAGTAATACGTTTTCTAATTGTGCCATTTGGTAACGTTGTAACTTTCAATGCTGAGATATGGTATTAATAAATCAAACAGTCATAACAATTTTTCAAGAGTGAATATGACGAGTAAATAATGATAGTGAATTAGTTAAGTAATACCTATCCTAATCGCATGACATGGTACTATTGGAAGTTTGATGCTAAAATACTGCGTGTAGTTTATCAAATAACTCGCAACCAAGTGCCATGAATAAATATAACGCGTGATTATAGATAGTTGCGATTAGTTTATAACACGTGTTCTAATGGTATCTTTGGAACTTTCATTGCTAAGATATAACATGTAAAATATTAAACATTTCGTAACAACGCGCCATAGGTGAATATAACGCGTAAATAATGATAGTGGAAAGTAGTTTAGTAGTAGGTGTCCTAATCCAACCATATGGTACTGTTTGAACTTTCAATGCTAAGATATTGTTTGTATTATATAAAACAATTCATAACAAATTTTTATGAGTGAATCTAATGAGTAGTTAATGATAATGTTATATTAGTTTAGTAGCACGTATTCTAATCATTCCACATGTTACTACTGGAAAATTAATTCCTAAGATATGGTGGTTAATATATCAAACAACTCGTAACAAACTGCCGTGAATAAATATAACGAGCAATTACACTAGTCAACACACATTTTGTGAATAAGACAACACACAGTGTTCTTAGTATTAATTTGTATATAGAATCCGAATCTGCTTTTAGATTTTTTCTATCACGTCAAGTTTCCAAGTTATGCACATCGAGATTTCTATGTTAAAGCAATGGGTGTGAAGACAAGCGGCTACAATATTAAAGTATCCATATTTTGGGGCCGCAAGGAAATTTACTAGGCCCCAAACACTGAATGATTTAAAAATGTTTCATTGTAAAACAAGAAAGCTGTGCGTGCTAGAGAAATTTAAAAATTATATTCGTAATCAGCAGAAAAAATACTACCAAAAATCACCCACTTTCATTTTGTCACAAGAAAAATCTTAAATTTTGTTGGCCAGTGTTATTGATAGTGGGAATTTGTTTAGTAATACGTGTTCTTATAGTGCCATTTGGTACCGTTGGAACTTTCACTGCTAAGATATGGTATGTAATACACTACTTAGTGATCATATTATTATGACCAACCTTTCAGTATCTCGTTGGGCCACCTTTTGCCTTTATTACTGCGGTGATTCTTCGTGGCATTAATTCCACGAGATGTTGGAAGGCGATGGGAAGAATCTGACACCATGCCTGATGGATAGCACTGTCTAGTTGTGTTAGAATGGACGGTGGTGGATCCAGCTTTCTGATGGTTCGTTCGACTTCATCCCAAAAATGCTTAATTGGAGTGAGATCTGGGGATTGTGGGGGCCATCGAAGTAAGGTAAAGTCCCTCTCACGTGCCTGAAAACACTCCTGCACGATAGGAGCTCTGTGGCATGACGCATTGTCTTGCTGGAAGTAGCCTTCTCCATTGGGGAACACCATCAACATGACAGGGTGGACTTGATCGGTGATGATACAGAGATATGCTGTGCCATCCAGACGTTTTTCAACACGTATTAACGGACCCAACGCATGCCAATAAAACATTCCCCACACAATAAAACTGCCCGCACTGGCCTGAAGGGTTGTACTCATGCATGCGGGGTTCATGGTTTTGTGCTGTTTCCGCCAGATTCTCATGCGGCTATCTGCATGATGTAACTGGAATCATGACTAATTAGACCACATAATTAGTTTCCACTGCCTGATAGTCCTGTCCTTGTGCTCCTGAGCGAATTGGAGTCGTTTCCGTGTGTTGGCTGCAGACAGCAAAGGTGTGCGAACAGGTCTTCTGCTTCCGTATCTCATGTGATGCAGTGTGCGGCAACAGTGCATTCAGAGACCACTTTGGAGGACCCCTGATTAAGATCAGCAGTGAATTGATGCACAGTTGGCCTTCTGCTATCCTTTACCAGTCGTGGCAGTCTCCGTTATGTCCGATCATCAACCATCCGTGGGTCGCCACAACGCGAACGTTCAGACCCCGTCTTCCGGCTAACCGTCCATACTTTAAATGCTTTAACGACGGCTGCTCTTGAGCACCCCACGAATGCTACTATTTCGCTGATACTCGGTCCATAGCTCTGAGCACCTACTTAGGCCTCGGTAGCTCAGTGGTTGCGTGATCGCCACTGATGCCCGAAGACGCGGGTTCAACTCTGGCCTAGGATGATGAAGATTTTTTCAGGGGGTTTGACCCTGGCCTGAGATCACGCACTTCCTTCAGAAGGGAAGTAATGCCGCTGGTCCAGTGTAGTCGTTTGCCGGCTGCACATTAAAGTTCTCTTCCGAGGCAAAATTTAAGGCCCCTATAACGCCGTCCTGAAATGACCATGGCAGTTGAAAAAGACGTTAATACAAACCAAACCAAACCGAGCACCTACAATCATCCCGCGTTCGATGGCTGTTAAATCGCGTCGTTTACCCATAGTTGAAGAACTGAACACATCTACTGTTGTCGATGACACTCAGCATCCCTTTTTATATTGGTCTGACCTGCTAGCAACATTGTGGCGACCTCTGTGCGCGCATTGCATAAACATGTCAGTTGGTCATAATAATATGCTCACTCAGTTTATATCAAATAACTGGTAACAACTTTCATGAGTGATTATAATGAGTAAATGATGATAGTGAATTAGTTAATAATATGTATTCTAAACGTTCCACGTGGTACTGCTAGAAGATTCAGTGCTTAGATATGGTTTTTCGATTGAAATATGGAAGGAAAAATTCTACGACCTGGATTCGAACTAGGAACCTCGACTATCGTGGCCGACGCCTCTACCAATATGGGCTATTCCCGGACAGCCAAGCTGTCTCAAGCTGTCTAAAAGACAACCAAGTTGTCACGGTTGAAAGCCCTATGGGTGACGGGAACCTGGCCCGCAGATCAAGAATTTCTCCACTCCAAACCATCAGAAAGTTGATGAACTCACAGGTAAATAATAATAATTTTAAACTGGGGATGCTCTCCAAGCATAGGTAATGATTTTTTGATTGAAAAATGGAAGAAAAATCTCTGCGATCTGGATTCGAATCAGGAACTTCGACTATCATGGCCGACGCCTCTACCAATGGGGCTATCGCAGACACCCGAACAGCAACCAAGTTGTCGTGGTTGAAAGCCCAATGGGAGACGGGAACCTGGCCCGCAGATCCCGTGACAACTTGATTGTCTTTTTGACACCTTGAGACAGCTTGGCTGTCCGAGTGTCTGCAATAGCCCAATTGGGAGAGGCATCGGCCATGATAGCCGAGGTTCCTGGTTCGAATCCAGTTCGCAGAATTTTCCTTCCATTTTTCAATCGAAAAATCATTACCTATGCTTGGAGAGCATCTCCAGTTTACAATTATTACTATTTACCTGTGAGTTCATCAACTTTCTGATAGTTTGGAGTGGAGAAATTCTCGATCTGCAGGCCAGGTTCCCGTCTCCCATTGGGCTTTCAACCGCGACAACTTGGTTGTCTTTAAAGATACCTTGAGATAGCTTGGCTGTTCGGGTGTCTGCGATAGCCCAATTGGTAGAGGCGTCGGCCATGATAATCGAGGTTCCTCGTTCGAATCCAGAATTTTTCTTTCCTTTATCAATCGGAAAGTCATTACCTATGCTTGGAGAGCATCTCCAGTTTATAACTATTATTATATTCTTAGATATGGCATGTAATTTATGTAATAACTCAAACCAACTTGCCATGAATTAATATAAAGAGCAATAATTGATATTGGAAATTGTTTAGTTGTACGTATCCTAATCGTACCACATGGTACTGCTGGAAGTTTCATTGCTAAGATAGGCGGTTAATACACATACTGGCCAAATGAATTAGAAACCAATGATGAATTACAGTTGTGATATCTAAAGCAGGGTCTCAAATCAGAAACGATTGTGATATACAAATGAATGCAATCCTGTGAGGTACATGCTCATTCCAAGCTGCAGGTAAAGGGTAGGAATCTGCAGCTATTAAAGTTGAGTAGAATGGGGTAAACAGCAGACCTGTCTGAGTTCCAAAAAGGAGTTATTGTGGGCGCCCGTCTAGCTGGAGCTACGATTTCCAGGACAGTACAACTGACCAGTATCTCAAAAAATCAGGTCTCCAAAGTGTTCAATGCGTGGAAACGGAATCATCAAGAGTTGTCAATACGGCAGAATTGTGGATCAAAAATAATCAACACAGAAAAGGACTGACGTTATCTGAGACGGATTGAGCAGTAAACCCGAAGATCTACTGTGGAGCAACTGATAGCAGACTTCAATGAAGAATCATCGCAATCCATCTCTTCCAGAACAATGCGCCGAGAGTTGAAGTGAATAGGGATGGGATGTCGCATGTCAGTGAGGAAGCCCCTGGTGTCAGCAACAAACCGGGAAGTTCGCTTGCAGTAGTTTAAAGAACTGTGTGACTGTATAGTAGACGACTGGAAAAAAGTGATGTAGTCGAACGAGTCACGTTACACATTGTTTTGCACAGATAGCTGGCAGAGAATTTGGCGGCAGCCCCATGAAGCAATGGACCCCTCATGTGTTGTAAACACAGTTCAAGCTGCAGGAGGAGGTGTCATGGTATGGGCCATGTTTTGTTTGTATCGCAAGGGTCCCCTGATATTCCTTGACAGTCGGGTAAAACCCAAAGACTACCTGAACATTGTTGCAGATCATGTCTATCCTGCAATGGTGCATTTGTACCCAAATGGTAACTAGTTCTTCACGGATGACAATGCTACTGTCCATCGAGCAAGAATTGTTCTGGAGTGGTTTTTTGAACATGAACCGAGTTGCAACATCTGCTGTGGCCAGCGCAAAGTCCGGATTTGAATCCGTTCGAGAATCTTTGGGACATGTTGGAAAGAGACATTTGCTGAGGCATCCGCTTCCGTTTACTCTGCAAGACCTGAAGGTCTCTCTGACGAATGCATGGTCTGCGATTACTTAACCTGCGTTGCAACACCTTGTAGAGTCCATACCAAACTGCGTATGTTCTGTAATTACAGCCAAAGGAGGGTCAATACCATATTGAACGAAGATTTCTAATTCATTGGCCTGTGTGTGAATATTCAACAACACATAACGGAGTACCATGAATAAATATAACGAGTAGTTACTGATAGCGGGAATTTGTTTAGCAAGGAATATTCACAACTTTCATGAGTGAATATAACTAGTAAATAATGATACTGAATTAGTAAAGTAATACGTATCATAATCGTAGAACATGGAACTTTCAATGCTTATTATGGCTTCTAATAACATAACCAACTTCGTACTAGTTGTTTGACCTGTTGTTGTCCATAGCCTAATGGAATCAATTGCATATTGCTTTTAGGCCATTATCCATAATTATAATTAGAGATATTGTGAATTGCTAGTAGCTTATCTCTCGTTTTCGTAGTAAATGGTAACATAGATATTCTTTAATAATAGAATATGAAGAAAAAAGTAGATGCTTACACAGAATGCTTCAGCATTTGAGGTTCGCTTCGTGTAACATTTTTTAGGAGTGTCTACAAATTCTAGAACTATAATTCGTTCAAACATATAATAACTAGACTCTCTATTTCACCTGTCAGTTCTTTAAGTTTGTTCATTTAAATTCTATTTTACGTTTGTTTACTGAAATATTAATTTACCATTTGGTTTTCATATTTATATATTTTCTCTAAAATGTTTTAAAATATAGGTTAATTCTATGTATCCTTGTATGATGCCTCGATTATATAAAACGAAAATGTGCTCCATTGTTTGGCGATAAAATCATTCTTGTTAAAGTTTTTCTCCATCAATAAATATGAGACAGAGCACGAACAAGTTCGTAGATGATACAGCCAAAATACATGCAGGTACAATAGTTCTATTCCAGTAGTCCATACCTGATACATATTTAAAAATTATGTATTAATCCTTCATTAATTCCTCAAACATGTTGGTCTTAGTTGTTTCTAAAAATATAAGTATATGGGTCTTTAAAACAATAAGTGATTTTACAACATAGAGTCCGCGCGTTTCATCTGTGGCTCTTCAGGACAGTGAGTATAATGATTAAAGAAGCTTAGAAGAACACTCGTGGGGGAGAGAGGGTTGGAGTAGGCGGGTAAAACAACATAAGGGAGGGGAGGGGAGTGAGCGAAGGTGTTTGCTGCATTCGTAATTTAAAAACCAATAGGAATAGGAATATTCTGGCCCAATAAATTGTGCAAACGGAACACAATACAAGACTGTATCTAGAATAACTTAATAGTAGATTATCAATATGGTAGGTATGCTTCCTTTCATTCATTAGGATCACAAAAGTGGGGACTTCAAACTAGGAAGGAGTTGATCCCCGATTGAAACTTGGAGGTAGGTGAAGGTTTAAAAAAGTAACACATTGGGAGCAAGTAGGGGGAGAAAACAGCTCACATTTGGAAACAGATCCTATAATGGAATGGCGGGGTGGCGGCCGGGAGCCCTAGAATTCCCTTTACCGGTGAAGCCATAGGAAAATATTCAAATTGGTTCAAAGATCGTAAAATGGTCCTTGTCACCCTTGCTTATTAATGAACAAAAAAATAAAACTTAAAAGCAAAAATACATACAGGAAAAAAAATTTAAAATCAAAAATCAGATATAAAATTGGCTGAAACGCGCCGACTCTATGTCGTAAAATCACTTGTTGTTTTAAAGACCCATATACTTATACCTTCATTAATTATTACTATATGATTATGAAACCCTTTTGGAAAAACAAATACTAAATTCTTCACTGCAGCTTATTGTACAAGTCAGACAGAAAATTTTACTAGTCATAGCTGATGCCTTATATTTAAGTTTATATAATTCTTACAAATTTTTAGAACACCCAAAAACCCAAATGAGATGAAAAAAATTCATGAATGATGTCCTCAATGCAACAATTAACATACGGTTAAGTTCCATAACCTCAGCAGATATTCTTTAATAGTCTAAAGGGGTGGTGCTTAATAATAGGTTAGTTAATTAAATTCAGGGGAAAGCTTGTTATCAATTCATTAATAAAATATATTGAAATTTTAAAATATCAGACATGGATTATGTCCAATATATTAAATCCATGTAATAAACCATTAAATTAAAATGCTCTTATTACGAAACTTACAAAAGCATATGGAAATAACAACAATGTTTACCATGTAACATAAAGCAGACACATGTTCCATATAAATTATATTACCAAAATCACCAAATGTAATTCAAAACTAAGTGCTTCAATTATTCTAGGGTTATCTTTGACAATCCTCATTCTAACAGAAGAAAACTTAAGGAACTTATTTTTTAAAAAAATTATTAAACCTACTTATAAGAAGGGTGTATATGCATGCTCAGAATGCTAAACAGCATATGTGCATAATTTATTTATTTCAGAAAACATCAATTTGCCAAAGTAGAAAAATGTTTTGATAGACCATTTTCATCACTTAATACAGTAGTACAAATATTACACAGATGGTTGTTAAATCGTTTAAATAGAGTTTTAGCAAAATCAAGTATAGCAATATATTATTGAGAATACCACAATTCACTTATAATGGATTTTTTTAAAGAATTTTTAAGGATGAAATAACAATCAAAAAATTTTTAAGGATTAAATCCTCCTGAGGGTAAAATTTATTTTTTAAAGAAAATTTAAAACAACATATAAATATTAAATTTAAAATATCCGCATTTCATAGTATTACATAATACAAAATTTACAGGAGATCCAATCTTAAACTTTATCTGAAATATGAAATAATTGATTTATCATTCAATTGGCATTTCCATCCTCTTTAAAATTGTCAGTTAAATATGCAAAATGGTTAAATGTATAACAGTGGTTTGGGGAAGAATGATGTATATTTCTTTCCAGTGAATGACTCGTTGAGGGAGGAGGGGTTGTATGTATTCTGGTAGTTGAGTATAATTTTAGAAGAAAAGTAGCCTAATTTCTCAGGCCTAGGGTATTAGACATTACTTTACAGTTTTTCCCCAATATTTAACTTAATGTATTTTCGTTTTTTCAAAAGAATATATATTTTTATAATCTAAGATGGCAAACAATACAGTAGTATTGAGAATTAAAGATATTAAATATTCTAGTAACATTAACTTGTTTTATTAATTTTATTTAACTATAATTGTCATTATTATTAATATAAGGAAATAAACCTAGATTACAGATTAATAGTCTCTTAATTTATTAGTTAGGATAGAAGCATACGAGAAACTAATTTTGACATTCAAGTCACCGACCCCCTTCCTTTCATCGATACCGAGACCCACGTTTTGCATTAAACATATTCATCCAAAACCAATGATCATACATACTGATTGAGTAGTTATGTGATGCCAATAACCAGTACTATTTTTGTTAGGATCCATTTTCTCGAAGTCTGGTTGGGGTAGTACCTTGTCTGCTGGGATCATACACGAGCTGCAATTGGAGAGAGAAACAGCAGCTACTGCTTCTTCTCCTTCGAAGCGCTTGTATCAATTAACGAAACATGCACGATTCCTAAAATCAAATAAAACTCTATGTATATATACTATGTACTTTTAGACGACTATTTAATACATGTTTTTTAATCAGTCTTTCAAAATTTCAATTTAATCGATGACCAGTTCACCTGATGTCCATTTTAAGCTCTTCCTATTAGGGAAAGCGGAAGTTGGGACAGGTGCAGACATGCGCATTAACGATTTGTAATAATGATAATTATGTTTAAAATTGATAAATAAAACGATTATTAACCTGTCAAATAACGTTTAATATCTACGTAAAAATAACGAAAATTTTCTTTGGAATGTTTATATTACGCACACTCGGCGGCACTCAGATCCGAGAGAACTGTCACGTGGTATCTGACTGCTTTTCTGAGCGTCTGAGTGACTATTGCTGAACGCTTTTATATCTCAGAAAGAAATAGCGTTACCAGCTTTACAAATATTGAGAAGAAATGGCAGATATACTAATTATAGTTTACATAAAATAAAAATAAACATCAAATGTGCATATGAGCATGCATAATATTCGATCGCAATAACAGTTTTCCATATGAACATGGAAGAAAGAGTACACTGGGCATTGCCATGATGTAGCTCTTGTAGCTTCTTTGATAGCTCCACATCGCAGTCAGGAAAAGAAAAGCTTGCTGAGCGTCTGAGCTGAGAATCTGACAAATTCTTTGCTTCCTAAGCACGTTTTCTTCTCAGGTGGAAGTAATAAAGTGCTCGCCAAAGGCTGAATGCGTCTATTGAGTGACAAAAACTATTTTTGGCACCGCGTTTTCATTGAGGAGAAATAAATTCTTTTTGATGCGAGTGTTGAACTTTCACCTAAGACGTAAGGTTAAAAGCTAAAAATATACTAAACATTTTCCGATATCTGCTGAAAAACCAAGTTTTATTTATACGGGCATAAAATATGCACCTATCAAAAGAAAAAGGTCGAATGCAGGTCCATTTTTATTTGTGTGCTGATATCTATTAAAAAATTTTTGTGAGAGCCGCTTAAAATTGTTTTCTCATGTTAAAGAATAGGGCAATCACACTAGGCTGTCGTAGAGGCCGACTTCCTAAATTCCTTGGTATGCAGATACTATTCAAGGTCGATGTTGCTTGGTATTTCGTTTTTTCACTATCATATTTCAACCATACACTAAAAACTCTACTCTACAAGGAGGAAAAAGGAAGTACTGGATACGATTTCTGGTACCAGATACACATCTTCACTGGCAAAAGACAAAAAAAAAACCACGAAAAAAACAACATATTCAGGCTAGAGAATATTGCCTACAGACTAAGGGATAAAAGGACAAATTGCTAAGAATATCTGCCATTACTTGAAGCGTAAGGGAAAACTTCTTGTAAATAGCAGGATGGGGGGGGGGGAGAGATGAGGGAGGAAGCTAACAGATATAGTTAGTTGATAAAGATAAATATAAAATAAAAAATATAAACGTAGACAATATAAATAGGTAATAAATATTTAAAATTTAATTTACTTCTATTTAGATAGAATTCATCTTCTTTTTATTTTTGTTTATATATGTTTTATTATTTATATTTTTTTATCTAGTAGCTTAAACCATGCTAATTACATTTGCAAAGAAAATTAAAATCTGCTAAATATTTATTTATATTAACAAATTTTAATTTGAAAAAGGTCAAATGATAGGAAATGTCAAGAGAAAACTAATATAATTTATCATTAAAAATTAACACATGTAAATACACGTGAATTATAAAGATCAAAGTAAACAATTTGTCGAAAATTTCCTAGTCTGCTTCCCCTTTGTGTCTGATCTGAAAATATTTTGCGAACATCACAATTTATACAATGCTCCAAACTGTTTAATTTTTAAAGCATATTATTTCATTTTTTTGAGAACTGACACCCAATCAAGACAATCTTTTTTTAACGTCCCATCAATCATAATAATCAAATGACGATTACATTTCCTGATAGGAAAGTTTAAAATTTAAAATTTCAAAAATGTAATTGTTTACATCTAAACAAAAATTTTATTTTTTAAATTTTTATGTAGTTTAAGTATTTATTAATAATTTATAATTTGTCATATATTTTTTTTATTATATTTTTTCAATATACTCGGGCGGATATGGGAAGACACATGCCAATCAATTCCATTGTCATGAAAACTGAGTGACCCAGCCTTAATCTCATTGGTTTAGATTGGTTTGTTTGGTATTAACGTCCTTTTCAACTGCTATGGTCATTTTAAGATGGCGTTTTAGGATTCTCAAATTTTGCCTCACAAGGGATCTTCAACGACTACATGGGAACAATGGCTTTACTTCCTTTCTGATGGAAGTGCGTGAACTCAGGATTTTCCCCTCAGAAAAAATGTTCTTTCTCGGCCGGGATCGAACCTGTGTCCTCGGACATCAGGGGCGGTCATGTAACTACTGAGCCACCGAGGCCGATCTTAGCTTCATTCCAAGGTCCTTTAACCTGTACGAAATTCTCACAAATACACTTTCAATAGATATTTTATAGATATCAGCTAATTCGCTTTCCTTCGAAATACCTAAGTACATTCAAATTTATATCTCTCGCTGTGCTCTGCAAGACCGTTGTTAGAGAAATCGAAGAAAGACTGAGGGAAAGAAACTACGGTAAAATAACATGATTGGTTGAATTGGAGATGTGACAACGCGTGCCAGTTGGTAAGTAACTATTTCTGTCGCTGTTTTTTGCAAAACTTTCTCCGTTCAGCAAGGCGATGTTTTGAGGGATGCAATAAATGCATTCATTGTGATTTGCATCACATTTTTGCTCTCTTTTTTTAAATGTCTGAGTTGTTATGGTCATTATGCAGTTACTTTGCAATTCACCCGCATTTTATCTAAAGAGCCTTAATTTTTAATTGAATCGTTGTCTACGCAAAAAGCAGGCTTTGGCATAAATAATTACTTCAGACAAAGTACTCTTAACTCTGTTATATCCCTATAAGGAATGTGGTCTCAATAATCATCTTCGGAGCGTTCACGGCTCATATATTATATGGAAATAACAAAAGGTACTTCTTAGTTTGTTTTCAGATATAAAAACTAGATTATAGGTTTTCAAAACAAGTGAATCACGGTCCTCCTAATACTCTCGAAAGCAATACAGTAAACAATACAGGGGCTGTATTTAATTATCTTAAGCAAAGAATCAAATAATCTATTAGGCAACCAACATATAAACAAAATGAATTTTCACATGCTAGCGTGGTTACAGAATAAACGGTGTTAGTCAAAAGTCTGTTACCCTCTTACTATCTTGGGTACCAATGTAGTGACACAAATTCTTATACAGGGAATGAATAAGAACTTGAGAATGTTCTTTCTGAATTTTATCTTGAAAACCGTAACACGAACACAACAAATTCCCAATTGCAAATTTGTTCATCAGGAAATTCCAAACAAAACAAAAAAAGTTCAACAAAATGCGATGAGCAGAACACCCACAATCCTCATTGCAAGCTCTGCAACAGAGGAATTTTCTCTTCAACTGTTTCTTGCCTACAAACAGTCGTCAGATAAAAAGTAAGTCTTTCCATCAATCCAGATAGTGTTCAATGTGATGTGCATAGCATAATTCCACACAACATTTCAACGATGCCATCACATCAATAAACGTGGCCGGTGTTATTGCCCAGCATGCTTCCTGAATTCGTTGTTGCAGATCTTCTTGCAAGGTGTGGAATAAACTTTATCCTTGATATAGCCCCACAAGAAATAATCAAATGGTGTCAGATCAGGCGAGCCTAGCAGCCATTTAACTGGGCCTCCTCGACCAATCCATCGATATCTAAACATCTCGGTTAGATATTCACGTGCATGTATTCCGAAATGTGCTGGAGTGCCGTCAAGCTCATACCACATGGGCTGATAAGATGCTAGTGGCAGAGTATCAACTAAATCTGCCACTATGCCACTGAGGATCTCATCCAGGTAGCGTTCTGCTGTGAGAGTTCCCGGGTAAATATATGGCCCCACAATGTAGCCATTGTACTGCCCAGACAACACATTTTTTTTATTTTCCAGTTCACTTGACGTGTTGCTTCTCGTAGCTGTCGAGGATTTTCTTCTGCCCACGAATGAAGATTGTGCTTGTTGAAAACTCTATATCGGGAAAACTGGGCTTCATCTGTCCACAACACTTCATTCGCGCAGTTTGGATCATCATCTAGGTGACAGAGGTGGTGCGACTGATGTATTCGGCTCTCAATAGCTCCTGATGACAATGTACATAATCCGGGTGGAAACGATTTACATGTAGGATTCTAATGACACTACGTTGGGAACAGCCGGCTACTAGGGCACTTGCTCTGCTGCTGCTGTGAGGGTTCGCAGAAACGAATACCATGACTGCTACTGTGGTTTCCTCATTAGTGCATGCCTTTAGTTGATCTTGACGCTGACACTGTTGGACAGTTCCTGTATTCAGAAATCATTGTACAATTTGTCTGATACCTTGACGTGATGGCTGGCGTTTTTTTGGGGCAACTTTCTTGATACAGCCTGGTTATTGCATGATAATTTTGTCTCACCGTACCAAAGCAGAGGACCATGTTGATCATTTCTTGGTTAGTATACTGTACCCATCTTGCTTTGGTCTGATTTTTTCTCAGCTTGAACATGCCTTTTTATACCAACTGCACAGGAAACCGATAACTTTATGGTAAATTGTGGAACTTTCCAGAACAGGATGAGGATAATGCATGAAATAATTTGCATCCTTGGAAAACAGTATTCAGAAGGAAAAAAACACTCGGTGGTTACTTCCGAGACTTGAATCCAGGAACTTTGGACGCTGTTGCTCTTGATGCCTCCTATGGACATTCATCCCTCCCCTCAATCTTGACAGGAATCAAGGTTTTAATGTTGCAGAGCTTGCAATGAGGATTATGAGTCATCCGCTCATTGGATTTTGGTGAACTTATATTTTGTTTGGAATTTGATGTTGAACAAATGTTCAATTGGAATTTTTGTGTATCTCTTACATTTTTACAGATAGAATTTGGATGTGTCCTTATTTGCATACTTGAGATTATGAATGGTGCTCCATCGGATAGAGCATCCTCAAGTTCCTATTCATTCCCTGTATTGGAATTTGCGTAACTACATTGGTATCCAAGATAAGAAGGGGTGACAGACTTTTGACTCACTCTGTATAGATAATATAAAAGACAGTATTCATAACAAGTTGCAATTATTCCACAAATCATATTGTCTAGTCTAATAAGGTTGCAAGTATCCAAAAATTGTAAAATTTACCTTTAACAAAATATCTTAAAATCGTTCACTGGGGTGTAGTAACCTCCTAAACCCGTTTCGTTAAAAACAGGAGGCACTAGTTAAAGACGACTCTTTAAATGCACGATATAATCCTGGGCATTACGATCCATTTTCACTTACAATGCTCCTCGTGGATCCGAGGATATCTAATTAAAACACAACAACTAGACATTCGTGTAGAGAAGGGTCTTTTTTCAATCTTCTTATATTGGATGAATGTATCAGATCCACTCCACTATTGTGTTAGGTAGAGGGAAATTACTGTAAGTTGAATAAGTCTATTGCCCATCATTTGCTATGTAGGGGAAAACCGCCTAATTTGGACCACTGCTTCAATCGGACCACTGTAATATCTGCTGAAATAATTCTCCTGTACGTCGTCAGGTGTGTGAAGGGCTTAGAATATGTTTAGTTTTACTCGTTAACGAAAACCGAAAGTTATTCGCCAGAAAACAAAGCACCACGAGCTGAAAACGAAAAGTTCATCAATCTGATCTAATTTTTACACCTTATTGGACGATTGGTAGATTGGACCATACTTTATTGCGGTAAGTTATCTTTAATAATATCAAATCTCTCATTAAGAAATGCTGTTTAAAAATGAAAGTTTAAAAAATCATTACCGGTCCAATCCTGCATACTGTTAAGCAAAACGTAGAAAGTGAAGGGTTTGCTTAATTTGGACTATGCATGTATGCCTATATTGAACCAGTGGACCAATTTAAGCAAATTAAAGGTTCTGATGAGAATGAAATTTTTTTTTTATGTAGAAATGTCAAAAAAAGAGGAAAGTATGAATTGTGGCAGGAGGAGATAATGGAAAGGGCTCTCTCAGCATTCAGGAAGGGGGATATCGGGTTGAATGAAGCAGCAAGGCTATATGGAGTTCCAAAGGCCACTTTGAAGTGGCGATTAGATGACAGAAACAAGAAAGCCTTTGAACACAAGAAGACGTTTGGAAGAGATCCAGATTTGCCAAAAGAGACAGAGAACGCATTGGTGTATCATGTCCTCAATTTGGAGCAAAAACTTTTTGGAATCAGCCGTATTGAACTACGTTGTTTAACATATCAGCTGGCGGAGGAAAACCGACTCGATCATCGTTTTAATCGAGAGAAAAATGGCAGGTGACAAATGGTATTACCGTTTTTTTGCGCGACACCCAGAAATTTTATTGAGGCAGCCAGAGCCTATGTCTGTTGCAAGAGCTCAAGGCTTCAACAAAGAAAGAGTTGAAGCATTTTTCGAAGTGTTAACAAGAAAGAGTTCAAGCTGATGGCCTTTGGTACTGCAAAATTTGTGATGCCAGTGTCATGAAGCAAATGATCCAGTCCATGAAGTACCATGTTTGGGTACACCAAAAATGTGCTAAAATGTCTGCCAAACAAAAAAATTTTTATTGTTGCTAATGGAACTGACGCATGAGAACATGACTAAAACTTTGATCTTAGCATTTATTCCCAACCTGTTTAAGTGTATAAAGAAATTTTGAGTAATTCAACTTAATATTATAATATTTATTGGTCTTTTCCTTGACGGTCCAATTTAGAACAAATGCAGTCCAATTTAGGCGTATATACGCCTAATTTGGACTTTTGGTTACCCTTATATAAAAATTGATAACAAAATTGATATTGATAATAAAATTAAATCTACACAGCAATTTGGTTCTCTATAAATCTGAATCTCTTGCAAAAAATGCTGATATGAAGGCATATTGACTTCATATCAGTGTAAGGAGAAGAACTTGATACTGGTGTCCGGTCCAAAAATAAAAATTTGGAGAACCCCTTATCGTTTTGTTTATTTTTGAGAGCGACTGAAATTCAACTTTTTCTATCGATGATATCTTTTTGAATTTTCACGATATTTGCTTGAGCTTTTCAGAAGAGTAGCTCTATACAATTGGCTAAGAAATTATGCAAAAGATATTTTGGTAAATCTACTGCATGCGCAGTTAAACATTATTTAGTAAAAATGCTCATATTTCATCAAATATTTAATATTTTCATATTCTGATTGCAGGGTGTTGTCTCTAAATTGAGCAGCACCAGGCAGCGCTAATTGCTACTTCTGATAATAAAAATAATAATAATATTACTAATTACTCTGCAAGATCTCTTCACCTGTGTTTTTTTTCCACATTAGTCTCTATAAGACTCTTACCTTATTATCTGTTTTTCTCCACATTGGGTGACTTTTATTGAGATTTTATTATTTTTTCTATTTTCCATTAAAAGGAGCATATATTTTTAATTAATTTTATATTACTACAAATCCTACTCCTATATAATTATTACTAATTACTAATCTATCGTAATATATAAAAACCACGTGTCACTGTGTTCGTACACGCTAATCTCCGAAATAGGGGGAAATCCTGAGATCACGCACTTCCTTCGGAAGGGAAGTAAAGCCGTTGGTCCCGTGTAGTCGTTTGCCGGCTGCACGTTAAAGAACCCTTGCGAGGCAAAATTTGCGGCCCTATAACGCCGTCCTGAAATGACCATAGCAGTTGAAAAGGACGTTAATACCAAACAAACCAACCAAAACCTAATCTCCGAAACCGCCTAACCGATTTCAATGAAATTTTGTGAATGTGTATGGTTGGTTTTGACTTGAAAGATAGGATAGCTTTGGACCCGATAGGTGACGCTGTTGTCGAGATATTAATATGGGTGTTGACGGAAAGCGAAGTGATGCTCTTTTGTTGAAATAAAGATACACCTAGCGATCCTAACGGTCGTAACTTAAAACGTTAGTCCTTTTAACATCTAATCCAGATATGAAGAGCACTTTTATTTTCGATATGGAAGCGACTAACTGCCTGCCTGCAACTGATGACACTTCAAGCAAGATGGAGATAAAATACATCTCGATCGAGAGTGAAAGTGAATTTATGCTGCTTTTATAATATTTATTGATGGCACTGGCATTTGGCATGGTTTTGTGAAACGAAAACCTGCAGCCATTGCAATCGAAAAGCAGGGATTTAAAAAAGTTAATTCAAAGACGAAAGTGAACAGAGAATAGAGAGAACTGGCAGAGAGGAGGGAGATTATGGCATCTACAGAAAAAAACCCCACACGAACATAGTTTCATTTAAACGTTTCCCTGATGCGACAATTTTTCTAGGATATAGGGACATAAAAAACGTGTGAGTTGAGCTTTTTTGTTTATCGTTTTTTCAAATCGACTTTCTTTTAATTGTGCTCTGTATAATTTTGTGTATTATTTTTTTTAGTAAAATTATTAATTGACGGTGTTTTCCCGGCCATAGGGAATAATTACTTGAACCATAATTGGCTCAGTAAACGTGCTATTTTTGACAGCAAGAAATGCTCATGTTGACGAAATTAACTTTCAGATACAACAGTCGATGCCAGGCGAACTGATGACTTTCAAATCAATCGACACTGTCGTTGATGAAAACGAAACAGTACATAATCCAACTGAATTTTTAAATTCACTAGATATGCCAGAACTGCCACCACACATTCTTCGTTTGAAGATTGGTTTGCCGAGCATTATGCTTCGAAATTAAAACCCACCCACATTATGCAACGGCTCACGTTTGGTCATCAAACGGATCACCGGAAATGTTATTGAAGCAAACATTTTGAACGGAAAGCTTAAGGGGAAATCATTCTTTTGCCACGAAATGATATTGATGGAGACTACAATATTATTCAAACGGCTTCAATTTCCGAAACGATTGGCATTCGCAATGACAATTTACAAATCCCAAGGGCAGGCAATGTCCATTTGTGGCCTGGACTTAGAAAATTCATGATTTTCCCATAGCCAATTATACGTTGCATGCTAACGTGTGGGTAAACCATCCATTCTATACATATTGGCAAAAGACGGATTGACAAAAATATTGTTCACCAAATCGCACTACATTGAATTTAACTCCGTTACTATAATTTAAAACAACAAAATTGTTTACACTTAAGATTCAACCTTTATTTACCTCATTTATAACATTTAATGTTTATCCATTATCAATTAAGAATTTTCATTTTATTTATTACACTTGAATTTGAGATGAATAAAAAATGAAATAAAAAATGTAATCGAAAGTGTTTTTTATAGATCGTATTCGTACGGCAGTCTGACACACTCTTCCGCAACTTTCAGGTATTCTTCATCAATGTAGGATGTAGAGAACAGTTCTCTGATGGCACCCAACATCTGCAGCAGTTGCTCTGCTGCTTGTGTAAGGATTTGCAGCAACTGCAGCCAGAACTAATGTTGTTGTGTCCTCGTCGCCTTGTGCCCTTCGTCGTCCTAGTTCTGCATTAACATTCCCTGTAGCCTCGAATCTTTGAATAATGTGACGCATTGTTTGACGAGATGGATGGCGTTCGTTAGGGAATCTGTCTCGATACAACCGAACTGCAGCATGTAGGTTTCTCTTTGCCTCTGAAGCAGAAGATCATGTTGACCATTTCCGGAACAGTGTAGCTTGCCATCCTGGAATTGTTCTGTCTTCTGAAACATCCCTTTTATTTGCTTTTCCGCAGGAAAGTGAATGTGAGTATGGTAATTTATGTTAATTTTTTGATTTGCATGCTTTACATGGTGGAAATATCAATATTCAGTTTTCTTTGTGCAGTGTGACTGTAAGCTACAAACAGTTCACCACGTGATTGTGGTTGATTGGTTGGTCCGATTTGGATGATTTTTTTTGTTTTGTTTGTTTTTTTAGGCTGAACAAGTTTACAATTAGTTTTTTTTCTCTACCCCTTACGGTTTTTGAGATAAATATTGAATGTGTCCTAATTTGCATATTTGGTATGATGAAACGTGCACCATGGGATAGGCCACTCACAACTTCCTATTCATTGGATTCATAAAAATTGACATATCTGCTTCGGTTCAAAAAATAAAAGGGGGGTTCAGACCTTTGTATTCACCCTACATAAAGAAGGATGTTCGTTTGTGGGTTGGTGGGTTTGTGTGTATTTTATACAAATCTACAGTTTTATTGCGATCTCTATGAAATTTTGCATATTTGACCTTTAATGCATGAGGAAGGTCACTGTCTACCTCAGATTTCGAAAAAATAATATTTATCGATAATAACTACATATTCATAATGATGGCAGGGCATATTGATATCAAATATTTCATGATCACCAATGCAAGAAGAGTTTGTGCATCTATAGATATCAACAATGATATCAACAGGCAATGCACCAACACTATGCAGGGATCAAGGGGGTGGCTGTGGCCTGGTTGTCTCGTCGGTTGGCTTGCTAATCGATGGAGTTCAGCAACTTCAGGCGCGGCCAGCTGCTGGCTGGGTGACGGCCAGGGCTTGAGGGCCACTGCTGGCGGGACAGCTATTTGGGGCACGGCTGTTGGAGGACTTTAGTCTGACCCATTTGCCAAGTGACCATAGCTGGTTTTCCAGCAGTTGGTGACAGCCACTGGTTTGTTTGTCCGCCAGCAGCTCTTCCATCATGAAACCCCCCGTGCTTCGGAGGGCACGTTAATCCGTCGGTCCCGGCTGCTACTGTCATCTCGTAGCAGTCGTTATTTACTGGGATGGCGCAAAACTCCCTCGTAGGAGTAGGTGCGATAATCTAGGCGCGAAGCGATAATCTAGCCTCTGTACTAGATAGATGCAGGGATCAACAATATATATATCTCATTACCAACAATGCAAGGCAAAGTTTGTGCAAAATAACTAAGGTTCAATTTGTAACAATGCATAGAATTCCTTTTTTTTAAACTGAAAGATAAAATAATCTTTAACCACAACAAAGATTAAGTTGAAAAAATAAAACCTGGTAAATTTCGAAGAGCTTTTCGAATGCCCTGCATTCATCATTCAGCAGTCTGAAGTCAATACTCGAGGAAGCCTACAGGGAACTCGAGGAGGTCGGGAAGATCTGACTTTAGAATGAAAGATCTGACTACATAGAATTCCTGTTATTCAGGCTTTTCTTAGAATTGAGATTTCTTAATACTTAAGAATTTTTGAAAATCTTTATAAATGATCATTAACTGGAGATAATGGGAAGTTAGCAGACTATTGAGAAAGAGTGAAAAGACGACAGGGGAAGGAGTCCTTTAGCTCCCTGCTGTATTGAGCAAATGGTAAGCATGTCAATATTAGACCGCTGGACTACACAATATAGTCAAGTGATGAACGGCCAATTTTGCTTCAAGACATCGAAAGCCGTCTGGGAATTGCAACAAAATCAAGGGGAACATCTAAAATCAGATTACGTGACTAAGAAATTATTTAGAGTAGCAGTGGTATACATGGAGTGGTCCATACACTGTGAGCATTTATAATTTTATTTTTCGAACTTTTATTATGAATTTTTACTGTATTAATTCTAAGCGTTTGCATGTGTTTATTTTTAAGATATTGCAAAATTTAATCAAAAAGACAAGTCACGCCGGGATTATCACCTAATTTATTGGGTAGCTTAGCAGATCCAAACATTTCGTAAAAATACATTTTGATTAACTTCTGTGGGAATGTGTATATTTTAGAAACTGAGATGCTGAAAATGCGATGATTGAACGTTCGTTTCCAAAAATTATTAATAATAAGCATAAAATGATGTGGCAGTGACAGGACGTAAATAAGGCAGCATCTCTTGATGAGGAAAAGGAGTCACATGTTTCTCCCATGATTCCCTATCAAACGTCCAGACGACTGGCAATAATTTATGTGTCTGGAAAGAAAAGAGAAAGAACGAATATTGGTAAGAGAAACTCTGCAGCTAAAACAGAAAAAGCGATATGAACATTGGAAACATCTGAACAACGGGAGTTTCGAATAGAACAAGAGGGTATAAGAGCTTCTACGTCAAGGGCAAGAAAAACTTCGGTCTAAAGTATCTAGTGATGTTTTCCGATGATGAAGATAGATATCATTTTAATCTGAGGCAAGTCAACAAGAGGCTATATAAATCCCGGTATGTCACCTAGAATTCTGTTTCTCGGATTTTTCATAGAATAGATAGTCCCTTCGCTCTGTGTTGTATTCATTGAGTTATTATTTAACCAATTTAGAGTTTAATGTAACTTCTTGAGATTTTTCTTAATACCTACAATTGTAATTATCCCGGGCAACGCCGGATCCTCTACTAGTATTTAATAATGTCTAAGATGCAATCCTTCAAACTCTGGAAATTTCGCAAAAATTATAGAATTTCCAAAATTATGCATAATAAACACTAGAAAAATTATAGAAACCATCACAGAAAAACAGTTCCAGAAATAAGCAATCCATAATAAACCGGATGTCCTATGTTGAGCGTCAATAGTCTCAGCAGGAGCGCCTCAAAGTTGAGGCGTCGCACAGACAAACTGAACCACAACCCGATACGAATGCGCCAATTATTTCCACCGCTCAGTTCGACGCAAATACTGTTGGGACACCACGAGAAGACCGCTGAGTTGCTTAATGTGCTCGTATGGTGTCGTGGCAGTTGCAGATGAATCTATTCAGTGATGGGGGACAAACAGGTAAATTTGAGTTGATCCATGTTTCATCGATGTAAACAATAGGACGATTTTCTTCTCTTGTTTTTTCATATTTCTCAGGTATCTACCTCTCCATACAAACGTTTTCATTTGTTTGGAAACATGGCCAGAACTCATTTTAGCGCTATTTGATTTTAGCGCTTTTCCTCCCTTCCTAACTATGGACTGATCTGCAACTACAGCGACACCATACAAGCATATTCAGCAACTCAGCGGTCTTCTCCTAGCGTGCGGACAGTAACATATTTGATGACTCAAGCGTTTCAACATCGATTGATGGAATTTATCTCATAATGGTTGATAACGATTATAACCATCAACATTAACTGCGTCTTCACTAAATGTAATTTAGATATGGAGCAAAATTCAATATACAACAATATACATTGTATAAGCAACAATTTCGGAGACTGAAATTATATTTCCTTCTATATTCATATAAATGAATTTGGTTATTCGTGTATTGTTTGTGATAGATTATCTTTTGAGAAGGAATTGAAGCACCCACTTGACTGCAGCGAAATATCTTACTCCATTGTAAATTTTTTCAGTCCTAGGTGAATGAGTTCGTGCTGTATAGTATAACAAACATAAATTTGTGGTATAACAAATTTAAAACTATTAATCATGGTGCAGATGAGTGCATAAAAGGCGGCGTGTTACCTTTAGCGAGAGCCGATGAGCCACATTACTTAACTAGTCGTTAACATTCAAACCGTGAGGCCACAAAAGACACACAAAGATAACAAGAGACATGAAATGATGGACAACTAAAGTTCAGATAAAAATACAGTAGACACTTAGAATAAATCTATAATTTA
Organism: Rhysida immarginata; assembly: GCA_023313115.1. NCBI lineage: Eukaryota > Metazoa > Arthropoda > Chilopoda > Scolopendromorpha > Scolopendridae > Rhysida > Rhysida immarginata. The sequence goes on along the minus strand of JAHWFO010070723.1, from coordinate 34,514 downwards.
AAATTATTAGGAGCGACCAACAGAACAAGATAACATGATTAGCCGATTTCATCGCATGTCAAATTTGAATGGAAAACTTCATTAGAAGAGTTAACAACAGAGATTCATACCGAGATTATACACATTGGATACCGATTGTATACAATTATATTTGGTAGATCCCGTTGGGAGTGGCTAATAATTACGATGAAATTAACAGTGGAAAGATTAAATGAGAGTGAAGTTGAATGATACCGCTGTGAAGCATTTATTTAGAATCATACGACAGAGTATACAAGGTAAATACAAAAGTTTGAACCCCCCTTTTATTTTTTGAACCGAAGCAGATATGTCAATTTTGATGAATCCAATGAATAGGAAGTTGTGGGTGGCCTATCCCAAGGTGCACGTTTCATCATACCAAATATGCAAATTAGGACACATTCAAAATTTATCTCAAAAACCGTAAGGGATAGAGAAAAAAACCTAATTGCAAATATGTTCAGCCGAAAAAAACAAACAAAACAAAAAAACTCATCCAAATCGGACCAAACAATCACCCAAAATCACGTGGTGAACTGTTTGTAGCTTACAAACAGTATCACTGCACAAGGAAAACTAAATATTGATATTTCCACCATGTAAAGCATGCAAATCAAAAAATTAACATAAATTACCATACTCACATTCACTTTCATGCGGAAAAGCAAATAAAAGGGATGTTTCAGAAGACAGAACAATTCCAGGATGGCAAGCTACACTGTTCCGGAAATGGTCAACATGATCTTCTGCTTCGGAGAGGCAAGGAGAAATCTACATGCTGTATCGAGACAGATGCCCTAACGAACGCCATCCATCTCGTCAAACAATGCGTCACATTATTCAAAGATTCGAGGCTACAGGGAATGTTAATGCAGAACGAGGATGACCAAGGGCACCAGGCGACGAGGATACAACAACACCAGTTCTGGCTGCAGATGCTGCAAACTCCCACACAAGCAGCAGAGCAATTGCTGCAGATGTTGGGTGCCATCAGAGAACTGTTCTCAAAATTCTACACGCACATGATTTTCTCCCATACCATATTCATCATTGTCACGAGGAGTTACTGCCATTGGATTACCGCCTTCTGCAACTGGTTACTTACGTGCCTGGATGACAATCCAAACTTCATTCATGAGGTGTTGTGGACAGATGAAGCCCAGTTCACCAGGGATGAAGATATCACCAGGCAAAACCATCATCATTGGGCAGACGAAAACCCACGATGTCTGCGAGAAGAAACTCATCAAGTGAATTGGAGAATTAATGTGTAGTGTGGATTGTACAATGACACTGTGGTTGGACCGTATTTTTTCGATGGAACACTGACTGCAGAACGCTACCGGGCTGAAATTCTCAACGTGGTAGTCACAGATTTCATTGACAATTTGCCATTCGCCTCGTATCACCGCACGTGGTTTCAGCTGGATGGAGCTGCTCCACATTACGGGTTGGTCGCTCGCGAGCGTCTAAGTGAGATGTTTGGACAACAATGGATTGGCCGATGAGGACCAGTTCGTTGGCCATCCCGCTCCCCTGATTTTACACTACTTGACTTTTTCTTGTGGGGATACCTGAAGGACAAGGTTTATGCTACGCAGCCCGCCTCACTGGAGGATCTGGTTCAACGAATTCAGGAAGCATGCCGAGGAGTGACACCAGCCATGTTTGCCGATATTTTGGCGTCAGTTAGGTTCCGTGCCCAATGGGCCTTTTTCACGTTTACGAGACTTGAGAAATGGCGGCGTCCTTAGCAGATTGAAAACGAGGCTGACGGGTGAAATTCACACACGGGAATGCACTGCATGTGCTAATTTATAGATTAATAAAGACGTAACTGTTTAATCACTAGATTTTAACTCAGGATATTTCACGGATTCACTTGATGGATTAAGATTAGTTAAGAAGGAGGCTATTCCAAATAAATTTGTGTTGCGAAATAGACCAAAACGAATGACTAAAGAAAATCACTTCAAAAATCACTATACTAGCATTACTTTTATTTATTTATTTATTTATTTATTTATTTATTTATTTCGTTAATTAATATTAAAATTTGATATAAATTATATTGAATATAATTCATGAATTGAACATATACCTTTTGTATAATAAATTTTCTTAATTGAAATCAGTTAAAATTATATTGGGATGTTATTTTTTTATTTTCATTTTTTGTTTTTATTATTTGTTATACTTTTATATCAATATGGCAAGATCAATTAATCAATCAATTAATTAATGGATCTTAATAATATTTTACATATTGTATATCTGTGTGCAAGTAACAATATAAATGTAAACGCACTGGCAATGATTGTTTATTGCAATCCATGCAATGAAAATAACACATATGACAAAAAGTTAAAAGAGATAGTTTAGGAATCTCCTTCCAAAAACCAAGTTTATGACGAACGTCAAGACTACCCAATATGACTATTTGACAGAATAAATAAAAGTTCAAGTATTTAAGAGAATTTACCAAAACGGATCAGAGAAAAAAGCTTTTAAAGCAAGAATCAGTAAGATGAAATCGGCCTATTTCCTCACCAAAGATATCTATAAGAAGTCAATATCATTCAACGCTAAACTTTGGCACTAAACAACAGTAATACGCCCAGAAGCACTTTATACAGAAAAATGTTAACTCAAGAACTGAAGGTAGCTGAACGAAACATATTAAGAAAAATGTTGGGGTCAATATTTAAAGTACGTCGCAACAATGAAATATATACACATACTGAAAAAATTACTGATACTGTACCGTTAGGAAAAGGAGAATAGTTTTTTATGAAAATCTTGAAAGAATAAACCCCAATAGGCTCACAGGAAAAATTTTCAAATATATGTCAAAATTGAAACTAGCCAATACTTGAATAAATGAAACACAAAAGGACATAGAAGAATTACAAATTTCACAAGTAGACATATAAAAACGTACACCACATGAAACCAAGTTGATACAATCAAAGGCTTTCGGGAAAAAATGAAGAATTAAAACGGCGCATTTTGGACTCATGAAAGGAATAATAATGAGTTGAAAAGAACGTAGTCCATTGCGGGTTATTCAACAACACAACAACAACGACGACAAAATAAACCTCATTTGTCAAATGAATTTGAAGTAATGATCATCATTGAAGAAGGAACTGAAAATTTTTATATATGTCCTGAAAATTGTAATTTGCATCCTGAAAACAATGAACGGTTTGATTTGATCAACAGTTTCCAGATTTCTCTCGGTTCCTTAAGCCTTAGAAGCATATTATTTAGAAGCTTGCATCCCATGAGGGTATGTAAAATGTTAGAGGTAATCTATATACACATAAAGAATAAAGTATGTATCAATTTAAAAACATCTTGCTTATGATTAGAGCACTGATTTAAAGTGCAATTCACGATTTCGTTTCTAGTAGCATCAGCTAAGTCATTCGAAATTGAGATGAAGTTATAGGGAAAAAATACAGCTTAAAATTTGAAGACAATGTTCGGCAGTAATAAATTGAATCTCTGGGTTTCACAAGGTTTTTGTCAACCAATTTGACAACCAATATTTCATAAAATGTATAGGTCGATCACTAACACTAAGAGCAAAATACAGTTTTTTCAGTCTGGCATAGGTTATAATACAGGGTGTGCATAAAAGAATGGCCAAGTTTAAATGGTATATTATAAGAGTTTAATTGAGACTATTTACAAGAAATCATACATCAAATTGAAGTTAAACTTGTCACGTGTCACCTTGACAGAACCAATATATAATGGTGTACTGATAATCATCGTTTAAATTGGATCGATATCGGTGGTGCAATTCCGAACACAATTATATGTCAGCAGTACGTGTCGAGATATAGCGCCTTTGGAATGTGGAGGGGGTTTCCCATTGTTTTTACACCTGGACACACCCAAAAGATCAAAGTTACTGATGGCACATTCCAAAGGAACTGGCCTTACCCCTCCACATTCAAATGGCACTCGCTCCAAACGGCTGCTGACCACGTGACTGCTGACGTCACTGGTGTACACTTTGAAAAATGGGCCTGTTAATGTTTTAATTACCTGTATTAATGTGTTAATTAATATATTTATTTGCAGCTGAAAATAATATTAATTTCATAGTTCTTGGTTAAGCCAAGGTTGCCATGCAGTGAAGCACCAGCACCAGTGTGACAGACAAGGGGCTCCTGATTCTCAGAGCAAAAACGGGATTACGTGATTTTCTCTCACACTAAACCTCCCTCCCTTGAATTCCTTATGAACCCCTTATGGCAGGCCATGGTTTACATACTAGCACCCTAAATTTGACTGCCTAATTACTAACTAACTATTGTTTCTAGGTCAACCAAATTTTTTCCAAGCCTTTATACAATTTCTTCTAAATAAAACTGATTCTGTTTGAAGGTGTTTTGTTTGTTTTTTAATTTTCTGATAATCGGTGCATTGTTTCAATTGACAATTTACAACTGACATTGCAAAAATTTATAAATACCGTTGTACACTCCAAAATGCGAAAATATTTAACAGCTGCTCCGCAAACAACTCCGAAGCTACAAATTGGCGGTCACGTGCGTATTTCAAAAGGGAAAAACATATTTGATAAGGGCTATCTACCTAATTAGACTGAGCAAGTGTTTGAAGTTTCAAAAATTGTTTTTCGAAAGCCTGTTGTGTATAAAATAAAAGATTACAAAGGTGCTGAGATTGCAAGCGTATTCTATGAACAGGACTTACAAAAGCTTCAAATGCCCAAATTTTCCAAAATTGAGAGAATTATTCGCAGACGAACAAGGCGTGGTGTCCGTGAAGCTTTTGTGAAATGCAGGGATACATGAACAGCTGGGTTCAAGAGACAGATCTTTTAAACTTTTAACAAGGTGTGAACTGCGTCAGCTGTGTTTGTGATTCATCAACATGAAGACACAGATTTCTACGTTACTTTGCCCTCGAATACTGCGGCAGATTAAAAAAACAACCTAATACAACAGCTCATTTTATCACGCGACTACCACGTACGCTTCGTTCCCATGGCCGGTGGGAGGTTGCATTAGCAGTAACGCATTTCCCAGCCTTTTTCAAGAACATTACAGCTGTAAACAATACTTTTAAAATCGGTTTTAAGGATGATCAAATCGAGGAACAACTTGAATTCAACATTATACCACCCGATAGAAATCCGACGCTCTCATCTTTCATACTTGAAGTCGAACTGGTTTTACAAGCCTATTTGAAAGATGTCCTCTTTTACAATGACATCAATTCTTCGGTTCAAGACATTGCTATCAGTTTATTATCGAATGTCAGGATTCTATTTAATACACAGGAATTCTGCAAGGTTTTTAATGTATTGCCAAATACATTCTTTGAGGAGCGTTTCTCTCTATCCCCAGATTACAATGTATCATTTAAGTAGATGTCGTCTTTTACTGTCACGTTCAGATATCCCAAGTCCTCTTCTCTGTGCCGAAAACTTGTTGAATTTAAGAGTACCAAATAGCGAAAAAGGTTTGATAGCTTCAATTTTTTAACTTACTGTTGTAGAGCCATCTATATCGAGACAAAGCTGGTTAATGATTTTGCTTGGGTCACTGGTCGCACAGAAACTTTACTGAATTCACTGCAGGTGCCAATATTGGTTTACGAGGTGCATTCAAGTTCTAAGGCCTCCGATTTTTTTTCTAATTAACTACTCACCCGAAATCGATGAAACTGGCGTTACTTCTCGACGTAATCGCCCTGCAGACGTACACATTTTTCACAACGCTGACGCCATGATTCCATGGCAGCGGCGAAGGCTTCTTTAGGAGTCTGTTTTGACCACTGGAAAATCGCTGAGGCAATAGCAGCACGGCTGGTGAATGTGCGGCCACGGAGAGTGTCTTTCATTGTTGGAAAAAGCCAAAAGTCACTAGGAGCCAGATCAGGTGAGTAGGGAGCATGAGGAATCACTTGAAAGTTGTTATCACGAAGAAACTGTTGCGTAACATTAGCTCAATGTGCGGGTGCGTTGTCTTGGTGAAACAGCACACGCGCAGCCCTTCCCGGATGTTTTTGTTGCAGTGCAGGAAGGAATTTGTTCTTCAAAACATTTTCGTAGGATGCACCTGTTACCGTGGTGCCCTTTGGAACGCAATGGGTAAGGATTACGCCCTCGCTGTCCCAGAACATGGACACCATCATTTTTTCAGCACTGGCAGTTACCCGAAATTTTTTTGGTGGCGGTGAATCTGTGTGCTTCCATTGAGCTGACTGGCGCTTTGTTTCTGGATTGAAAAATGGTATCCACGTCTCATCCATTGTCACAACCGACGAAAAGAAAGTCCCATTCATGCTGTCGTTGCTCATCAACATTGCTTGGCAACATGCCACACGGGCAGCCTTGTGGTCGTCCGTCAGCATTCGTGGCACCCACCTGGATGACACTTTTCGCATTTTCAGGTCGTCATGCAGGATTGTGTGCACAGAACCCACACAAATGCCAACTCTGGAGGCGATCTGTTCAACAGTCATTCGGCGATCCCCCAAAACAATTCTCTCCACTTTCTCGATCATGTCGTCAGACCGGCTTGTGCGAGCCCGAGGTTGTTTCGGTTTGTTGTCACACGATGTTCTGCCTTCATTAAACTGTCGCACCCAAGAACGCACTTTCGACACATCCATAACTCCATCACCACATGTCTCCTTCAACTGTCGATGAATTTCAATTGGTTTCACACCACGCAAATTCAGAAAACGAATGATTGCACGCTGTTCAAGTAAGGAAAACGTCGCCATTTTAAGTATCTAAAACAGTTCTCATTCTCGCCGCTGGCGGTAAAATTCCATCTGCCATACGGTGCTGCCATCTCTGGGATGTATTGACAATGAACGCGGCCTCATTTTAAAACAATGCGCATGTTTCTATCTCTTTCCAATCCGGAGAAAAAAAATCGGAGGCCTTAGAACTTGAATGCACCTCGTATATCGGACAGATTTCTGAAGAAGAAATTGAAAATTCCTATGCCTATACCCTTAAACGGTGCAGTTGACGGTGTCGTCAGCTGTGATATTTACGATCCACCTGAAATTCCAGAACAATGTATCTTAAAAAGTCTTTAATGGTATTACGATAACCGAAGAGATGTTGAGGCGCTCGATAAATTGACCCCTCAGGAAGAACGGGCGTTTTACACCATCAATCTCGCCCCTAACAAATGTTTTCATTTCAAATGGGTCGAAACATAAGTTTTAGCGAAGGTCTGTGCCATACATTAGGTTAACAGACAGATCTTTCTGATACGTAACTCGATACAGGCGAAGGCTCGACACCAATCGACCTTACAAGAGGCATACATGATTATTATCTGTATACAGACATACATCCTTAAGTTGTAGACAGCACATTTGCACCGCTCCTAAGAATCATGCCGGTTTCACATGCTAGATGAGAAGTGATTTATCGAACTTTTCATTCACCTGACTACTTTCCCTTAAGTAAAAACGTCATTGACACGTATGAAATTGCTGTTTATTTAGACCAGTGCGATTTGCTATCGTTTATATCTGGAAAAACAGTTGTGAAATTACATTTTCGTAAGAAACTGCCATAGAGTGAAGTCGGTTTCTTTTGCTCGCACCTCGACAATACAATTAGGTCCAATTCGGTTCAATATGCACATTCCCTACAAACCCAAACAAGAAGCCATTTCACGTTACTATTTGTATCATTGAGGCCATGTTTCAGAGAGGTAAGGGGGTCGGCTCTGCATTATCCAATCTGTTTCGTTTTGCTATACCGCTACTCAAATCTATGGGTAAAATCCTTGATCATCATGCCTTAAGAGGTGGTATTTCTGTTTTTAATGATGTGATACAAAGTCAAAGTCTCACACAGTCATTGTCATCACGAATGAAGGAGGCGGGTGGTAGTGCGCTCCAGGAAATGGGTGACAGAGGGGTAGAGGTAGCGCTAAAAGACGAATTTCTTCAACACCTGCTCATTCGTCCATAATTAGACCTAGAAGGAACAGTTAGGAGTCATTTTTGGCATGCCATCACAGACGAAAAGGCCGTTCACAACGCTCAACAAAGTCGAAATAAACCCAAAAGAAAAAGCAGAAGACAACGAAAAAGAAGACTGCATAAAGGAACGAAAAATCTGATTTAAACATACGCCCTTCAGCATCGGTTTTCACCTAATACTTACCAAATCATGACCTCAATGATACATCAGATGAGCACCGAATGCCTCAACAGCGATCTTGACATTTTTTTATTCCTCATATGAGTAGTCAGCAGGAAAAACGCCAAGTCACAGGATACCAACCGACAGCCATCATCAGTCAAGACAGATCTATTGAAATTTTTGTACCTGGTTTAGTGTATTTTTACATTGACTTCGATCAAACTGTGTTGAGTTTAGAAGTCGTTATCAATAAAGGTGATGGGCTACCACTGTCCGATGATAAAACAGGACCTGTAAATCTTTTTTTACACTCTTTATTCTCTCAAATGGGCTGTTATCTGGGTGATACAGTAGTCAGTCATAGCAATAACTTATGCCCATACAGAGTTCATTTTGAAAATCTTTTGAACTAAGGTCAAATCTCTAAACAAACCTAGCTTATAACAGTAGGTTATTGTAAAGACACAAGTGGAGAAAAGGATAATGTTGATGATACACACAACGGACTTACTTTACGCAAAAAGGTCACTTGAAACGTTGTTTATTACTTGAAGGAGTCTAACCATTTAGACATACTCCGAAAGAGTCGATTGCTGCTAAACTCTAGATTTTAGACTGAGGTCTTACAGAATTAAACCAAACTTGTACTGATGTCTGAGAAGGTTAACACTAATTATCAGTTCACAATTCGAAAAGCAACACTGAACGTCGAGATAGTTAAAGTTATCATGGCCACGTTATTAGCGCACGCAAAGACTTTACAATCCACTAATGCTTTATACCCTATCAGACAAGTTGAAATGAGATCGCCAAGCATTGCAGCCGGCAGTAGAAATCACGTCATGCAGAACTTAATTACAGGCCAGATTGCGACCCGCTTGATTTTTGCGTTTACAACGAGTGAAGCACAGAATGGTTCTTTTATTTCAAACCCGTTCAGTATATCAATCTATCTTTCTTCTCACTGTCATTAGATATTCAATCAATTCCTCTTCACCCTCTGAAACCAAATTTAGAGGGAAAAACTTCCCTGATAGAGTTTGTTCACTCAATGAAAGCATTCTGGCTGTGGAAAGAAGACAGAGATGTAGATCACTCAGTTTGGTTACATTGCTGGTAACACTTTTTTGACATTTTTTGGGACAGGAATTATTATACAGATAGATACAATCTTATATGCAACTCTCTAAACCCGATTGCCTATTGCCAGTATCAGAATCTCCTGGAAATAAATAAAGATAGAAATGTAAGCTTTGATTTCACAAATTAGGTTCAATAGACACACAACAGCTAAGGAGTGCATTCGAGAGAGACCCCTTTACTCGTCCTCTGACACGAGGCGTTTTCCTCGCTGATTTGATCACATTTCTCAATCCTGTTTACCCACTGTTAATAATAGCTAATACAGTCGATTTCAGTAAACCAGGCACTCATTGGGTGGCCTTCTTTATACACTTGGTCAAACAAGCATGCCTCTTCGCTTCTTTCGGAATATTTCCCCAAGAACAAGTCCACTCGTTCATGGCTACACACTCTGTAAAATGGATCTACAACACGAGGATAGTGCAACATCAGACTGCTGACACATGCGGTCATCACTGTATACATTATCTGAAATTAGCTGCGAGAGGCCATTGTATGGAGGACATCGTGAACAACAGTTATACAAATGAAGTACGATCTACTTATGAAATGCGAATTCGTTCAAGATAAGTTTACTAACAACGCCTCATTTAAGACATGTCAAAAGTCCAAATGGAACCAATTTTGTCGATGTTTAAATTATTCTGTTTAATCATTCCAATTTTTTGTTTTGATTAATTTCTGTCTTCATTTGTTCAAAATAAATTGTTTTGAAATAACTTTGTTGAAAACAGTGTCTGTGTTTTCTTTTTAATGTCTAATAAATTACACAACAACAGGTATTTCACGCATTTAATTGTATTTTATACAAATTTTTTACACTTTATAAAATAATTTTTTTTTGACACTATTACAAATTCAATTTTTTCACATTAATTTGTTATTGATTGTAACCCAACCATTAGGGGTCATGACGTTTGGATGTGCGACGTCCTTTTGCAAGGATGTTTATCGCTCCCACAGTTAATTCTTCAGGGACGTTGAGATGTTGTAAAACTGCAGCGAAGTGTTCTCTCCCACGAGGTGGTTTCTTCAGGTCCGGTATAGGTAAACATACGTCTTTTATTAAACGATTAATGTTTGAGCCACATATTGATTCTCCAACGACTGACACTGTCCTTTCTTTAGTCCTTCGGATAATGCCAGTTCTCTTACGAGTCTCGTTTCGAGATATGTTTAACAGGTAAAGTCAGCACATTATCCCCAAGTTCGAACTCGAGGGTTTCGCTACCGACGGAACCATCGTCATCCCTGTTGGATTTTTCTTTTAAGTCTGTTTTTGAGAGCGTCTCGGGGAGGAATCGATGTCATGGGCGTATTAACAAGGGCATCTGCGGAGTTTGAGGGTCTGCTTTGACTTGAAAAACTCGTTTGCTTCGAACTGCCTTCAGGTCTCTTTCCTCTTAGATATTTTCGAAGCGTGTTTAAATGCATGCCCATTATCTGATGCACAGTCAAATTTGGGTTTTTTTAAAATCTCGTTGATTTGCGAATCAATTAGTCTATTATGTTTTTATTCTTCATCTTCACCATTAACCCCACTCTGTTTTGTGTCGGTTTGTTCAGGTGGACGCTGTGGGGATGCAATCTGTGTTTGGGTATGAAGGAGTCTTTGATATTCTTGTGAAAGAAGTAATAATTACTTTTGCATGTTCTCAACTAATTAATTAATTCAACATTGGACCAGTGATGCTGCCTAACAAAATCAGTAGCAGGAATCCGTTCCCGCGTTGATTCAGATAAGCTTTCTTCCTCCTTAATGAAATTATTTCATGGGCTAAGCCTTTTATCTTCCTCAAATGCTGCCTAATGCGAGGTATTCAAAATACTTTACTGTATTGTGTAGAATGTTATGGTAGATCTCACACAGTGCTTTTACTTGATCAAGAGAGGCATCTTGCATTAGTACTTTCCTATGCAAAGTTCCTGAGTGTTTCAAGGCACTTAGAAAATGACGATGTTTTACGACCAGAGGTATCATTTGTATCGGTCCAATGCCCGTTCAATTTAATAATGATTGACGTCTGCTTTAAAACTTCGTTTTATCAGCATAGATCACTATTGTCTTTCATGAGGAAAAATCTTACTATGCAATCTCAGGCCATCAGGACAGCTCTGAGTTAAACCGAGTAGCAAATAACTATGGGGCTCATGTGTGGCATCATTAAAGGCGTCGATGAGTAAACAACCGTAAGCTGTTTGCGAGGCCAGGGTACGAATCTGACCTACGTCTCTTGGAGACTTTAGCAGAAAGATGAACTGTTTAAACTTATTGCACGCATAATTTTCGAATGGCTGAAGAGGTTTTGCGTTATTAGTAGCACAGAGAAATTCAGATGATGTCTGTAAGGCGTGTAGACTTCTTTGACAATTCTGTTATTTTTCACCTCATTTACTAAACGTCTAAATTAATAACGCTTGTTCGGGAATATGCTCTTGTATCAAGTTTTCATCGGGGACTCCTTGATGAATCGTAATGTTTGGGAGCTTCAGGTTTTTAACAACCGGGGGTATTAATAATCCAAAACTTATTTATTAATAAAGAAAACTTAGAAATGTATTACAACTTGCATAAATGGGTAAATACTTATAGAAAACACTTTTCTTAGTAATTTCTATAGAAGTAAAACTTATTGGCATGAGCATACACACTGTCACGGGCTTTTGTAAGAAATTAATTAAATTGTAAGAATTTTCTCCATTTAAAACCCCAGAGGTAAAAAGCCGTGATCAGAGGAAAGAGGGAGGACTAATGCTTTCTTTTTCTTCCGCATAGCGCCTCTCTTTTTACAAATATCCCTCTTTATTGAAAACCCTGAATCCATTTTTACATGATTCGTCCGAAAATTATTGTTTCCCGTGGCTCCATTGTCCTGCTTGCTGAACACTAATCTTAGCCCCTTCAAATAATTTTTCCACGTTATCTCCTTCCATCAAATTGTAATTGTACACTTACTGGCAGAGTCATTCCAAAGTACTCACAAATTAACTTAGATTTCGTGACCTCAAAGCTATCCATTAATTTGCAAAACCTTTTTAGATGGTCATCAAACGACCATTTTTCATATGGCATGGATTGCACATGAAGAATCACTTCTTTAACATCATACGATCGCGCTGGTATATTTCTGGTTCCTTTCATCCTTTTTACTCATTTGATTCATACATGTTTAAAATAGCAGAGCTATGTTTATCTGGCTAACATAAAATTCGGTAATTAAATATTTAATTCAGGCATGTGGAAACATCAAAGGAATCCTCGGGGAGAACGCAAGCCGAGATGACGCCAGGCACCGCTGCACACGAAAGCGGCAACCGCGACAGGTGAGTCGACGAGAGGACCCTGCCTGCTAAAAGAGAAATATAGAAGTTTCACTTAAGCTTAAAACTTTAATTAGTAACTAACCTAAGTAAGAAGATTAATAAGAGAGGTCGGAAACGAGTACTAAGTAAGAGCATTCCAAAAAAAAATAGTCATATGATAAAACATATGATTCCTGGTCAAACCATTTCCACCGTCTGGGAAAGAGAAAGTTTTTGCGATCCGGTTACTTTGTGGCAGCTTCTCTGCCAGCCATTTACGCTCTCCTCCCAATCTTCTGACGTTGTTCAATGATGCCGCGGGCGTTGTCGTAGGATAAACCTATCTTGATTTATATTGCTTAGGAACGGACGGTGACATGAGGCCTAGCTAATGCCATTCGAGATGGAGTAAGGACATGAGACATGAGATGGACGGCAACCTTCCTCCATACAACCGTGGCTGATGGACGTAAACCAAGGGGGCGATGGAGGTGGCCAGGTCCAGCTTACACCGGTGGAGCTCTCCATCAAGAATCGCACTGACTGATATGTAAAACCAGTCAGACCAAAATGTGATGAAAGGTGATTCCAAATGGACTGCCTGAACAGGCACTTACAGAAAACATGGACAATAGTTTCAGTCGTCCCGCAAAACTGGCAACCAGCAGGTCCAACTACTCACTACTGATGCAAACGAAGCAGAATATAGAATCCATGGTGCAGACGCCATTGAAAGTTAAAAACAATCCTCTTGAAGGTAGACGATTTGATTGCCTTCAAGATGGCTGACCATGAATATTCAGGTTGCCAACACACGATATCAGAAGTATCACACCCTGGTTGGATTGCTGGAAGAACCAAGATAGACGAAGGCTTCCCCAGTCTTGCGGGTCTAGCTGCCATAACCCAGAAATAAATGTCACCAGATCTCGCTGGACTATTTCGTAGAAGCCAGGAGAAAGTAAGTTGATTGTAACTGGCAGCAAAGAAGGAAATGGCTGCTTATTCACCTTTAAAAAGAAACGCAGGCGCAGGAATAAATAGTTGACCCAGATAAGTGGGGGGGGGGGGGGGGAAGGCCCCGAATCAGATCGGCCATTCTAGACGCAATAAGATATTGCCGGAAGTGTTGCTGGCTCGGACCCCTCTTCCCCCTGTCAAAGGGATTGCGACATGCTGAATATCCCCAACAGTCCACGACTACTCTGTGCATTTTATCAAAAGTTGGTAGGATGATAAGTCGAATAGTCATTAAACATCAACAGAGGCAAGATGTGAGTTTCACGAACCCCATCTTGACAAACATCGAGGTGGATAAACGATAATTTTTGCCAAGACGTTAAATACACATGTCAGTTTCCTGCTGCCAGTGGCGAGAGACCATATCGGGAAGTAAAGAAAATATGTATCCCAGCACTGTTATTTTATTACACCATCTTATTGGGAAATTCCGTAGAACGTCCACCGTTCACTTCCCAATAGCGACGTCTTGACGAGGCTGATGGAACTCCCCATCGAAGCACTAAAGAGAACGAAATATTGCCCAGGGTATAAGTATCAGATGCAAATAGAATTACATCATCTGCATATGCCAGCATACAGATTGATGCTGCAGGCATATCTTAACCCCGGACATCTGGAAGGCAATTAAGATGTAGTAATGGCTCCAAATAGAAGATGGACGGGAGGAGGGATTTTGGACACACTTACCTGACACTTTTCGATAGTTTGCAGAAAGATGCCAACATAATGTGGCCGAAGCATACAGTGTTGAGATAATCATAGCAAATTTCCAAAGATAAAGCTGGTAAAACACTTCACTTTGTTGAAGGCCTTTTCCTGATCAAGACTTAAAACTGCCAGAGTCTATCGGCGCACACGGTCTTCCTCCATAACACTCACTTCCTCCATAACAGGTTGTCAGACATCCTGCAAGACGGAATAGAGCAGGACTGACCCGGATCGAAGAACTCGTCAGCAGAACTTTGAGCCGTTGTTGAAGCACCCCAGTAAAGACCTTATCATCAAGCATTCCATTGTATTCCTCGTTGTCGAGCAGAGGAACGTTCAGAAACCAATTTTTACGAGCAGTACCTGCAGTGGAACCAAGGAATGGAGGGTTCCATGACCACCTGAAGGCACTGTAGTCATATAATGAACATGGAATCACCTCCATTCAACCAAGTTCGCCAGCAAATGTGACATGGTGGGCCCTTGATGGAAGGTGGACCCATACTGCTTAACATGAGAAGAACGTGTCCAAAGATCAAATAATGCATTTTGCTGGCACAACTGGTGCACATTTCCAGACGAAAAGATGTCTTCCTCATCTGGATGACATTTGAAGTTCTCCGCAACCACTACTGGCAGAGGTGAACACAGGTAACTGTCGAGAACACTAAAAATGTTCGTTTCTCTGCTGCCGAACATGGGTCATACACGTTAAGCAATCGGAATTTAAGACCTGATAGAAATAACTCTAATAAAATTACCCTGCACTCGCAGTCAAAGACACAGTTTAACACCAAAATGGAGGGGCCAAAAATGATAGTAGCAACCCCATGCCCATTTGGCGACGATGAGTTGATGAAAAATTGTCCTGATGGATATTCACTATGAGGGCCAGGGTGGTTAAAACATCGTTGAGAAGCAGCAAGCTTCACCTCCTGGAGTAGAATAATGTCAGGCCAGTACAGGGCAATAAAGGGCGATAATACAGTCCGTCCCAAAAGTTTATAGACATCAATATAATGTATGTAAGAAAGTAACAAAAAGAAATACGACTGAGTTCAAATAAGTTTATTATTAAACACATACAACTTGTATTTAACCAAAACGGAAATGACAATAAACTTACATTAGCGTATTGTTATAGCAAATAAACGAAAAGAGCACTGTCCCAAATATATATAGAATGCATGGAAATCTCAAATTTACAAGAAAACACTTGGTTCTCAAAAGCATATCGATTTTCCGTTGTTTCGTATGACATCATATATACAATTTTCTATAGAAAGAATCAAAGTTTTAACGTTTTAGGATCTAAATTGTACCAAGCATACTCGTTTGATGTTTTGAGTTCATTGACAGACGAATATTGACGTCCATTGCCATAAACTTCCCGAGATAAAATGCCCCACATGTTCTCAGTGGGATTCAGGTCAGGACTCATCAGTGGCCAGTCAAGAACAGATATATTTTTTCTGTTTAGATAGTCTTTTGTAGCATTGGATGTATGGATGGATGCGTTAACGTGCTGAAAAATCCAATTCTTTCCTCCCAAAATTTCACTGAACGGAATCAAATGACTTTGTTGTGTCTATATACTTTTCTGAGTTTTGTCGTCCATCTAAAAATGCTGACGACGCTTGACAATTATATGAAAAGGCCGCCCATATCATCACCACCTTGTTGTATGCTAAAAAATGTTCGGGGATCTTTCCTTAAATCATTCCAATAGCTTGCTTATCCATCAGGACCATCCAGATTCCATTTCTTTACATCACTGAACAGCACACTCAGCCATTTATCAACATATGATATGTGCTGACGAGCCCACTGCGACCTCTTCTTTTGGTGAAGCTTTGTGAATGGCGGTTTACGTCTCATTTTCTTGTGAAGGAGGTAACCAGCTTCTTTAATACGTCTTCCAACATTTACTTACCTGTAGTCAATTTTTTCTAAACGCTACACATTTATGAATTACTATGTAGAAAGAAAAAAAAATCTTTGTATGGTATAGAGGTGGAACATTTCCTTAGGGGCGAAGAAAGGTGCTAAGTTAAACTGATTATTGAGCAACGCTCATAAAGCTAGGCAAACGCCCATATAAGGCAACTATTAGCCACATTGGGAAAAAAAATTAAATTAAAAGTAATTTAAAATAATTTTCAGTAGGGTTATTACTCTCCTCCCTTTTAATCACATTTATATTAAAAGGAGGGCACGACGTTTTCTATGTTGCATCGGGTTAGTCTCATACATTTAAGTTATTGATAAGTGTTCTTAGTACGCCAGAAATTCTCAGTATCATGCACCCGTAAATTAATTTATTTGATATATATGCTTGGTAAGTCTAGGCATCAGAAATTTCTGCATCAGTCAAGCAGATTTTGTTTGTTATTCAATCATTGTCTACCGTTTCGCTCTTGAAGGTTTGCCCGAGCTTGGGTGGGTTCCTAAAGTGTACAGTGGCAACTCCTTTACCATTAAGAAATAGGAAAACAAGATAAGTCAGAGAAATCTATCAAAAGAGCGTTAAAAACGACAAAATTTCAAAGACAAAACATTTATCAATTCAACTAATGTTTCAATATGTTAGCCAATCAATTAGCGAATGTACCAGATAAGGACAAGCTCGAGTGTTATAAAGAGGCTTTTACAGATCATATCAAAGCAAATTTGGAAAAAGAAAGGCTGTCATCGCAAGTTAAGGCCATGGAGATTAGCATTCAGCTTGTTACAGAAGGATCCAGCGACGCAAACCATACAAAAGGTCTGCAGTCTCCGGGTGGACGATACCAGAAGACGTGATAAAAGAGGTACGAGCTGGATATTGCCAATGCGAGTTCGGAGCCAATACGTTTGGCCTGGAATGATTAGAGACATAGCTGCCTATGTGAATGCGTGTCCTCAATGTCAAGCTTACAAAATCGAACAGAGAAAAGCTTATGGCAACCTACACCCATTAGAAATACCACCTTATCGGTGGCATACGATAGCCATTGATTTTGTTTCTCTACTTCCTCCCACTGTAAATGAACATGACGACCTTTTTACTGTCACTGATAAGTTGACTAAGAGGGTGCATCTTATTCCGTGTCGGGTCAACACAACAGCGGAACAAACCACCCAGTTAATATAATTAAAATCCACGGGTTTTGTCAGGCCATGGTGTCGGATCGAGATATCCGTTTTAATACAGACCTATGGCGATATATATTTAAGGTTTTGGGAGCTTCTTTAAAGTTCTCAAGCACTTACCATTCCCAGTCCAATGGTCAGTCCTAAAGGACAAACCAAACCGTAATTCGAATACTCCGGAATTATATCAATCTAGAAAAATCAGACAGGGAAGATTTTCTCACCTCAACTGAAATCGCGATTAATGCGTCCGTCTTGGAGACCACCAAAATGTCTCCGTATTTCACGGACCCAGGGAAAGAAATAACAATTCCTCCCTCAATTAATAGGTTCGTACAGTCTAGTGAAGGGAAAGGGCCCTACACTGCCTAGCTTTTGAAAGTATTGCGGCAAGCACAGAGAAATATTCAGAAAGCCAATAAGAAATATAAGAAGAGTTATGATCGGCGACACACTCAATAGCAGCTTAAAGAAGGACAAAGAGTTTGGGTGTGGGCCACGTGGCTGAAACCACTCAAACATAAAATCGGGAAAAAGGTATATAGCAAATACATTGGACTCTTCCCCATACTCAAATTTTATAATAAGGTGTCTGCACGAGTGAAAATTCTTGTAAGTGGGGAGAGGACAAAATCCTCCATTGTTCCTTCCTAAAGAAGCATAAGGAAAACAAGGAGACGACATCAAAGAGTGCTAGGGCAAAACCCGGTCACATAAGAGACCCCTTATGTAAGAATGTATATAGGGTTCAACAGATCCTAGACGTAAGGGGAAAAATACCCTACAGAGAGTTCTTGGTGCGATGGGTGGGTTACCCCAACCTACGTGGAAGCAGAGTCCAATCTGCATCGTTGCAAGGGTTTAGTCTCAAAATTCTTCTTCGGGCAGAGGCAGTGCGGTCTTCAGGAGGCTACTAAAAGCAAAAAAGTAAGCAACCACAGGACTAGCTCCTCTCAAATTAAGAGCTCAGAACGCAGCCGTAGGCAACAGTTTAAGCGACCCTCTGTTAGTAGCAAACAAAGTCGAGAGGGGGTGAGCATGTCACCGCATTCGGCGACAGCTTGTAATTCCATCGCTCTCGATCCTGCCTCAACATCGGAGAGCAAACATGGAAAGATGGCGTCGGCATCTAGGGACAAAACGATTCATAATAGTAAAGTTTTTTCTGGCGACCGCAGGCTAAAGCATCATAGGTGGAGAAACAGGAAGAGGCGCAGAAAAAGGCGCGCGCATCTTAAAGTCGAGCGGGAGATTTGGAGTCAAGGATTCGAGGCTTGGGATAAGTTGGAAAATCGCTCTGTGAGAGCATGACACATTGTGGCTTCATCTCTGGGAGTATGGGAGAGAAAAGAACGGCTGGACGAAGAAGGTCGCTCGCTGCCTCAGTGTGAGAAAGCCACGGTCCTTTGCCCGCGCGCGAGATGCTGTGTTTCCTGAGCTCATTACTCGTTGACTAATGCACTTGAGACAATTCAAGTGGAACTCTGGACTGTTTACGACGACGACACGTCAGAAAAGGAGCCTACAGGATTCGACCGGAGTGAATCGCTGTTAAAGGAGGAAGCGACAACCCCACCGAGATGGAAGTCATCCCGACAGCATCAGCCAGTGTTCGTTGTGTCAATTACGGCCACCCCGAGATTCGTCCATCCGCATCGTTGGTTGGTGGTCACCGCTGCATTCGCCCTTCAAGATTTGGTGTTCTTGCTCCCTCGACAGTGGCTGAGCTGCATTGACTCCACCGTGTCACAAGTTGTAATGACACCCTGGATTTATGGCAGATTAATGAAAAAGGAGCTCGTCGAACTGGTCCCTCGTTCCTGTTACTTGGTTTTGAACCATACTTGTTTAGCCTCATATTTGGCAATCCTTTACGTTCCTGCTCCCGCTCGGGAAATCGTTTCTTTGCCCTAGAATTGTTGGATGCCTCACCAGGGCTATGACTTCTGGGTGCCATTTTTTAAGTTGTTAGCATTTGCGTAAGCTTAAAGATAGGGAGATACGAGAAGATCCTGCGGGTCAAGAATATTAAAATATTCTTTCCTTTCGTTTCTCCATAGCTATACAGCTTATGCGTTCGGAGTATGAATGGACGACTAGCCAGCCAAGCTACCAGCTGCCATGGCATGATCACTCTGCTGGGTACTGTTGGCTTAGGTAGTGATGTCATCATCGGTGGCTGTTAGGACGACCTTCCTCTAGATGGTGGCATTGGGACTGCTGGTGACGCCTTGTGACCTCTCCAGGCAATGATGGAATTTGCTGATGATGTGGGAGCAAAACTAAAACTTCTTGAGGGGAGAGCAATCCCTCCAGACGTGGCAGGACTTTTTGCAGTACCAGCAGGACTGTCTCTGGCCCTTGAAGCATGAAGACATGTTCTCCATGCATCACAAGGGAATCGAGAGTGTCCATCTGAAGTCTCATATCTAACAGAATATCACCATTCTTTTGAAGGGGGGTGTCAGAGTGCTCTGATTAGGACACCCTCATCACCTCCTCATAGTCAGACTTTTAGTCCTTCAGGTATGACTCGGCCATGAGCAGGAAAGCAGCCCAGACATGGATGTTGAGATTCTTGGGATATAGTCTGGCCAACCTTGATGTGGTCGACTGACACCATCCGATCTGTAACATTTTGATTCCTGCAAAGCATCCTCGACTCGGTGGAGGATAACCTTTGCAGGATCGAAACAGCATGGAAGCCCGACAGTAACTCAGGGGGTAAGCCAGTCTTGGTATAAGACCCTTCATAAAAGCACCGATGGCAAACTGGCCGTCAGCAATCATCATCATCATGTTTTCCATGGAGATGATGGTAGAAAGTTAGAGTCCGAAAACGGATAGAAATCTCTCCCAGGAGACACCAGGGGGAGCATCACTCATAAAAAACTAACGTTCAGCAATAAACCAAATGTATTATTATCACTGGAAAGTGTTACAGCCCCATGAAAGTGGCTGACTGACAGGAAAGTAGTCAAGAATTTTCTGTGAAGCTTGGTTTTATATATTCTGGCTACAACCCATCGGCACATAGCTAGCACACGATAACAAAAGAAATTACTGCCTCATGACCATGCCTATGCAAAACATAAGAACAGTAACAAAACTTACCATAACAATGAATATCAAAGATACCATTGTTTTACAGAAATAAACTTCTATCTTTGGATAGAAAACTATTAAATATATTTCTCTTAAATATGAAAATAACTTAGTTTTCAGCAAAAAATTATAGAGATTATACACTTATATTAACAATCATTGAGAAATATTCAGAAAAACTAGCAGAGGACCCGGTGTTGCCCAGGATAATTATACTTGTAGGTAAACAGAAAAATCTCAAGAAGTTGGTTAAATAAAAACTCAATCAATGCAACATCCATTCTAAAAAAAACAGGAATTCTAGTTGATATACCGGGACTGTATTTAACTTCTTCTTGATTTGCCTCAGATCAAAATGCTATCCATCTTCCCCACTGGGGAACATCACTGGATAATTTAGACCCAATTAAAAATAAACCATAAAAACGCTTAAAATTATTACAGTAAAAATTCTTCATGAAAATTCGAAAAAAAGTTTTAAATCTCACAATGGATGGACCTCTCCAAGTGTGCCACAGCTAGCCTAAATAATTTCTTAGTCACGTAATCTTACTATAGATGTACACATGATGTTGCTGCTATTCCCACTCATCTCTCGACGTCTTGAAGCAAAACTTTTCCATTCATCACTTTGTGTAGTCTAGCGGTCGCCGATTCTTCTATTTTGTAGCGTCCCCCACCCCCTCAATATCAAATATGTGGTACTTAAGTCTCAGCTTCCAAGTACCTGGGGAAGGAAAAGCTAAGGTTCGGAACCGATATAAGAAAAACTCCTTACACCACTGTGGCTGACTTTAAACCAATTTATTTTCCCAAACTATGTCTACTTTAACAGAATATTCTTTCCTTAAAACTATAGACTTATCCCGAGGGGCCCCTTTTTTCATGCATATGTAGAAGTTAAGATTTACATACGTGACTTTTTAAATCACAATGATCAAACCAGCCGGCATTCTTGTCAGAAGAAAAGGACAATCCGCAGCTGAATAACAGTCTACTTGAGGCGGTGACGGCCGCTTGACATTGAAATTTTGGGTGATACGATAACTCACACTGCCGAATCAAATATTCCCTATACACTAGCGCCCGAAAGCGCAATGCTCTCCTTTAATGGTTAGAAAAGGGGGGAGAAACAGTGACCCCTCTTGGTCATTGTGAGCTACCCATTACATCTCCCACTGGAAGCACTTGCTCAGTGACTGACAGCATGTACTGTATGAGTATGCATGCACTTGTTCTCCCATTTCAATAATCAAGTGTATCGTGCCGAATTACTGCTCATGCCTCAAAACTTGCTGAACTCATATCCATTTATGTTGGCAAGGTGCTTAATAAAAATTAGATTACTTAATTATTGCTCTATTTTTAAACAGCTGTCGACATTAATGAAACCGTAATCTACCATACGCAAATAAAGCGCGTGCGCATCCTGTTCATTTAATCTGTCTTGAACTTTTATCGGACAATTCTCCGTTGTTTCGTTGTATAGTTTATACTTGGGTCCATGGTTTTACCGCGAATGAATCGAACGGACTCACCATATCTTCATAATCTGGACAGTTACAAATGACGGTTGAGGGCTTGCCATGCTCCACTTAGCTGTCTCTTTTAAACGGTGTCGTCGAGTCTATTACCACTCCTAATGCCATAATCGGGGTCCTTCATGAATTCTCGTGTGCTGCACATCTCCGCTCAGTCGGTAAGGCGATCCGGTTACTCATGTTAGAAAAGAATTACAACATATATAAAAATCAATAAAATCCGGTCTCAGAACTATTAACGCATATTTACTTGATCCCCGGTAAATCGTAATTTACCCTTCTTACGGAATGTAGTTTTTCCTTAGCATAGAGTTCCATAAAAGTCTTGATCACGCACAAAACCAACTTTCTACAACTAGTATGATTTCTTTTATTTCGCCAATATATTAGGTATCATTCATCAATACTTTCGTTCGTAACGTTCCATAGAAGCAGCAAAAATTTTTTACAGGAACCTCTCTCAACAGCGACAAGAGGAAAAAAAAATAAAATTCACAGAAGACAGAAGAATTTTTTCTTACAACAAAACAAAACACACGTTCCTCCAATTCGCCGAAAACGATCGCAACAATCCTCCGCTGGAAGCTGAGCTATCTTCTCTGAACTCCCATTAACAATGCAGCTCCAACAGAGGACTATGATGACCGTTCACGGCATATCTATCTCTCAGAAAAGACAATACAACACACAAATTATTTCTAACGCACCACAAACAATAACCTCACACAACAAACAATCCTCACTACTATTTCATAACCAAAACAAAAAAACAATACAACTACCGAGAACACACCTTACTTGCTATTGTGTCTCTCCTCCCACCATCAGACACACGTGACTCATAAGACGAAACGTCACAATTTACTTGCTTACCATTTGCTCAATACAGTAAGGAGCTAAAGGAGTGCTTCATCTGTCGTCTTTCCACTCATTCTCAAAAGTCTGCTAACTCACCATTATCTCCAGTTACTGATCATTTTCAAAGATTTTAAAAAATTGTTAAGTACTAAGAACTCTCTTTTTTAAGAAAAGCCTGAATAATAGGAATTCTATGCATTATTACAAATTGAAGCATATCTATATTGCACAAACTTTGCCTTGCATTGTTGGTAATGAGATATACACTGGGTTAGCAAAACTCATGGGATAGTTACTTAATATCTGGTTGGGCCACCTCTGGCCCTGTGGAGTGCAGCAATACGGCGTGGTAGTGAGTCTGCAAGTCCGTAGTACACTTCTGGAGGCAGTTGACACCAGATAGTCTGCAGAGCCGAAGATAGTTGCTGCCCGTTCGTGGGCGGATGATCCAGTGCCCGGAGCCTGACTTCAACAGCATCCCAGATATGCTCGATGGGATTCATGTCAGGGCTCCGGGCTGGCCAGCTCAGTCGTTGGACCTCTCCTGCATGCTCCTCGAACCATTCGCGGACGACATTAGAGCGATGTGGTGGAACATTGTCATCTTGAAGACTCCTACGTCGTCAGGGTGTTAAAATGTCAAAAACGGGTGCAGATGGTCTCCAATGAGTTGACGATACCGTGGACCATTCAACGTTTGGGCCAGGATAACCAGAAGGCCCATTCCAAACCAGGAAAATGCACCCCAAACCTTCACTGACGCCCCACCACCTTGCACCACCACCTGTTGGCATGCGGGATCCATCGTTTCGTGAGGTCTGCGCCACACATGGTGCCTCCCATCAGCGTGGTACAGTTGATATCGTGACTCATCTGACCATATGACGTTACGCCACTGTTGCAGAGTCCAGCCAAGATGGTTGGTGGCAAATGCACGCCGGAGTGTCCGATGACGCTGGGTAAGCATTGGCACCCGTGTAGGGCGACGGCTGCCAAACCCGAGGGCATGCAGATTCCGACGGATTGACCACCGAGAGACGATTCTAGTGCGGCCAGTAATAAACTAGTCTGTGATTTGCTGCACTGTTGCGCTCCTGTCTCTCTGGATTATTCGTCCCAGGTGTCGCCTGTCACGATCATTCAGGGCAGCTGGACGCCCGGTATGGTGCCTGTTGTGGACTGTGATGCCTTCATCAAGCCATTCCCGATACACCCTGGAGACAGTTGAGCGGGGAAAGCCAAATTCCTCCACCACTGCCGAAATGGAAGATCCCATGCGTCGGGCACCTACTATCATACCCCGTTCAAAAGACGTCAACTCGCGACGACCTGCCATTTCTGATTAATCACTTATCCAAGCTCTTCCCACAACGTCTAATGGTCCATTCCCAGAATCCGTTACCCCTGTGAATTCGTGAGCCATGCCCATCAATCAATGTGCTTGCTAGCCCATGAGTTTTGCTAACTCAGTGTATATTGTCGATCCTTGCATAGTGTTGGTGCATTGCGTGTTGACACCATTATCGATACCTATTGTTGCACAAACTTTGCCTTGCATTAATATGCCTTGCAATAACCATAAATATCGATTTTTAATCAATAATTATCATTTTATCTAAATATGAGGTAGACAGTGACCTTCCTCATGCTTTAAAGGTCAAGTAAGCAAAATTTCATTAAGATTGAAATAACACTGTAAATTAAAAAAACAATTGTTTTGCATTAAAATATAATAACACAAACGTGATGGAAAAAATTTTTTTTAAGAAATTTCTTTTTTTTAATATAAAATTTTAAAACATCACAAATTCATCCAGTTTTTTTTATAATGTTCAGTATGTGCTCCTTTAGTTATATGGCACACATCTAATCTAAAGTGCAATTTTTCCCACAGATTAACAAGTTAACAAGTGGGGAGTAATGGAAGCAATATCCTCTTCAATTCTGTGTCTGAACTCTGGCAAATCTTTATATAGCGGCGGTCCTCACGGATGCGTGTATCTAAGACTTTTTGAGGTACTCTTTTATTATGAACTTGAACCTACTCTCTACAACGCGTACAGTCGATGCTATTAAACTCTATAACTGGGACGTTCTTCTACGGACATACTGTATTATTAAGTGTCAGAATCTCGTATGTAGCACATGTGTCAGATATTGATGCATAGTTGGAACTTATAACAGAAATATATGCCACCTATACTCTAGAAATTAAAATAATAGCTGCAGAGGAACATATGAATATCCCATGTTCAATTTTTGGAACCAGCACGACTTTGTTGATTTTAATCATTTCATTTTCTAGTTATTGTGCATTTAAGACGTCTAAAATAAAACCTCAAACGATTTAGGTCAATAATGAAACCTTGTATTGTTTTATTGAATGAAATTTTATTGTCTATCATAAAGCCTAACATCTTAAAAGTGAGAACGGGACTGCATATATTCTCACAGGAAAGTCAAATTCGGCCAATGGAAAGTGCGTGATCGATAACAGATTTGTTCATTTCTGAGGTCTATTAACTACGAATCTTTCCGTGGTCTGTGATAGTGGTTGAGTGTAGGGCCATTAGTGCACAGGTAGTTCGCAGAGACCTATTAATAGAACACCTGGTGGTGTTTACTCTTTTCATGAGCTTCTGTTTGTGTTATGGGCGAAGTTTAATTAAACTTCTGAGCTGTTCACTCTTTTAAGGAATGCAATTTCGACAAAACGTATGAGGAAACTTGTGTTTAAGTTAAGATGCAGAACATCACTAGGTATCTCACGATATCCTTTTCAAAAGCACCCTGTACATGCCCGCATGAACAATTTCGATATCAAAATATTAAAGAATTTAAAAAGTAATAAGTAAAAATCTCAATGTTCGAAATACATAAAAAATAAATAAATAAACTAAATATTTATTGATGAAAATAGGAAAGAAAATTCCACCGCCTGGATTCGAACCAGGAACCTTCAGTTTTTCGTAGATTCTCAGTTCGAATTCAGACTGTGGAATTTTCTTTCTTATTTTCATCAATAATATAAACATCTGAGGTTTGCCGTAAGAGAAACACTCATCGAACATGCTTAAGATATTATTAAATATTTATTGCTTTGTTTTTACTAAGCGTCCTAAACATTTCATCTGCAAATCTATCTTACTGAAATAAAAAGCAGTGAATAATCTTTTCAGTCAAAAGTATTGTTAACCGCCTACACCATTCATAAACCTGATTCCTATGTCCACTCTGGACGGCAAATTACATTTTCAAATTCTATGTTGTTCATTCAAGCTACTAGACTTTATAACCGATCAACTTCGCTTAACGCATCTCCTGCCAAACAAGTGAAAACACTTTTGGAATAGACTGTACCTTTATGGGACATTAAAAGTGATTGTTGTGGATTTGTGGTTTCTTGTCATCGCTCGATTGATCATACAGTTACACTTTTAAATCATTATTCATCTGAAGTTAGGAATGTAGAGATCCTCATAAGATTATTTAATACTTACTGTGAAATTTGTACTTTTATGTCATGAAACCCGAGTTTGTTTTTTCCATGTCCATTTAACTTATAAGGGACTGTCCGAACCTGTAGTTCACATTTTCCCACGAAATTAAAATAGAAGGGCCAAACTCGAGAGAAATTAGTCCAAATAACTACACGATGTTATCCAGCATCCAAAAGAATCGGTTTCAAAATTTGTGAATAAGCTGGAAGTGGCAGTAGACAGAATCATCCAGGCCAACCAGGATTGGAAGCCTAGTAGGGAGACTTCCAAAGATTCCGGCACAGCACTTTACTGGTACACCAAAAGGTCTTGATGATGACTTGTCCAAAAACCTACAAAGACGCTGCCCATCAAACCAGAGGAGTTGGAGTGGAAACATCGTGGAGAAATCAGTACCCTTGAGCTTGATGGGCAAGCCATTGCACCTCTTGACACACAGCGTCAGGCCAAAGGTGATCAGAAGGGAGATAGGGCACCTAATAGAACCCTAAATTCTGAAGGTACTGGGTCTTATGTTTGTAGAGACGAATTCAAGCAACTTTAAGGAGCTAATTGATAGCTTGAGTGTTTTGTTGGACAAATTACTGTCCAAAAGAAACAATAACCCTAGGAGTAATTCAGGAACCTGCTTTGAATTTGGCCAGTTGGGTCACTTTCCTCGTTTACATTCGCAAAACATTCAGCAACAGAAGTATACAAATTCTGGTGAGTTCAATCCTAATAACTTCATAACCATCTGCTACGATGACGATAACTTGTACCTTGTCAACGTCCAAATTCAGGGTCAAGTCTTAATATGTTAGTTGACACGGGGCCACTAGTGTTCTTCATAAATGCAGAGCTAATTAAGAACCTCCCCCATGCAATTTACCATGATCTGGACATGTTTGTAAAAGGCGTAAATGACGGTGGTATACAAATAAACCAAGAAGTTAAGGTGGACATAACAATCAAGGGAATAATGATTTCCCAACGAATTTTCTTAATACATCTTTTTCATGATTGGCCCTACGATATTATAATAGAAATTGATATCTTAAAGGGACTAACTATCAGACGCACCCAATATTGTAAAACTCAAGATTGATAAGAAACCACTGAACGTGAAACGTTTGTATCCTGATATCCCAATGCAGTGCTGGTCATTATGTAATTCGAGAGTGAGAGGGACAAATAATATCAACACTTTCATTAAGGGGAGGAAGGGTCACTTTATAATTGGAGAAAGAGTCATTGTGCGAGAAACCCCGCAAAACTATGAATGGTGTAAGGTTGAGTTGGACACGGTTTTTTGGCCCAGTTTAAAAACTTAACAAGAAATAAATTGGAATGGCGGAATGGTACGTTCGCACAGGACTACCATGAAACATTGATACGAACTCAAAAAAGAAAATTCTTTTTTTTCAATAAGAGGAAGCTGTTCATGTCGCATTTGTTGTGTTTGTAGCATAGAAATGAATGCTTCTCCGGTTTGTTCATTTTTAGAAAAAAAAATTAATTTCTTTAAAAGTGCCTATTGCCAAAAAACCCTCAATGCAGTGTTTTAGGATCCCCTAAGAATTAAAAAAGAAAAAAAATTGTTTTTGGATGGGGGAGGGGCGGCAGAGGGAAGATACTTATTAACTCAGAAAACGCTCATCACAGTCAAACAAGTCATTTAGAAAAAAAATTTGCCTCCCTGAGAGGAATCCGTACATTTCAATTGAACGCTTGTGAATCGAAATATACATCGAAATGCACGATTTCTATGTAGGGTTGGAAGGGTTTAACCACACAAAGCACCGCTAGGCACTCCCACTCCAGAACTGAATATCGACTTTCCAGCTCCGTGAGGGAACAGCTGCAATAGGGCGTCTCCCGGCGTCTCCCGTTGATTTCCTGTACTAACATACCACCTACGGCAGCTTTGCTGGCATTCGAATGTATTTCGAAAGGCAGGCTAAAGTCAGGCATCTTTTTATTTTCTTGAAAGGCCTGCTCACACACGGTTTTACAATAACCAGGTTGGTCCTTATGATTAAGCTGCTCAACGGGTGATTCAATTCACTGAATGACAGGATAAAGTTCCGGTAGAACTGAATCGTCCCAATGCAGCAGCGTACCTCCTTGGGATTCTTGGGTCGAGGGGAATTTAGAATAAGATCGAGGTTTTTCTTCGAGGGATGAAGCCAGCATTCGTTGGATTTATATCCGAGGAACTCAACTTCTGTTTGTAGGAACCTCGATTTGGAAAAGTTCATTTTAAGGTTGTGCTTGATCAGGCGCTAAAGGACCTGTCCCAGGACTGAATAGTGAGTTTCCAATTCTGGAAATCCATTATGATATCTTCCATATAGTGGAAACTCCAGGGTTTGATTTCGGGAACCAAATCTGGTCCATCAAGATCTGGAAGGCCTGGACTCCGTTGCGTATACTAAAAGGGATGACATTGAAGGCATACGCTCCCAGGCCTGGACGATGAAAGCCGTCTTTTCCTGGGACTCGGTGTGTAACTCACCTGCCAATACCCCGCCCTTAATTCCGCAACGGAAAAGAAACGTGCGTGGGATTACTTGCGCAGTTTGTTCTATTGGCAGGGGGTAGTATACCATGGGCTTAGTGATGCTATTTAGTCTTCATGCGTCCAATACAAACCGATATTCCGCTGAAACCTTTTTCACCAGGAAGTATGGCAGCGACCGGGGGCTCTCCACACGACGAACCACCCCTTGCGCTTCTTGCACGATGTTGTGTAGAGCAGCTAACTTCACCGGAGATTGAGGGTAGGGCCTCACTTTAACCGGAGGCTGTTTTCCGGTCTCAATGTGATGCTTGTTGTGTGGATATTTTTCCCTGAGTGAGGTTCGTGCGGATCTGGCTATGGGATATCAAAGTTAATATGGATTTACATAAGTCATGTGGTTTTAGTCGGGCCGAACTGATCGGATTACTTGGCGGAACGACCTGGAAATGAAACTGGAAATGGAACTTTGCGTAGAACATCTAGGCCTAAAATTCCCTCATAGGATAATCTATCGGAAACCCATAAATTGACGTAAATTGATGTAAAGCGCAGGGGTGTTGTTCTACTGCTTCGATTGTGGCTTCAATACGCTTATCTAAGATCTGTTTCTGATTCTTGGCACCCGTATGGTCCGGTGTTCTGTATGATGTCGCTTCCGCCCATTTAGGTGCCGGGCGAGGTCTAGATGAACAATCCTGAGGCTGGACCCTGTATCCAGGATGAGTTCGGCTGCGACTGAATGAAGTACCAATGTGATATGTCGGAAAACATGTGGCTTCTGGTCTGAATCGATGTATCCTCTCTTTTGACGAGCACACCCTTCGGTTTGGCAAATTCCAGAATTCTACTTTTGTTCGTCTCGGGGATGTGCTAATGTAGCGCTCAGCACGCCCCCCCTCGGGTATTCCTCCGTGATGTTCTCGAAGACGTCCGACCTGCAGAATTCGCCTTTATTTACCTCGTCGGATTGGTCAACCTTTTCCTGCCTGTCGATCTGTCTCAGCATGATTCCCCATATCTGTCTTTCGTTCATTTCCTTAGTTTTGGTCCTCTTTAAGTTGATGTTCTCCACTATCAGCTTCTTAGTCTTCTGTGATCAAGCGGAGTACTGAGCGTGAGATTCCAATGTATTATGGTATTCACGTGGTCGACAAACCTTTCTCCCCCTCATTGAATTTTACGAAACAACCGGTTAGTATGATCGCTTTCAGACTTGTTTGCGCCATAATAATAATGCACGATACGATTCCATGCCTCAGCCCAGCTGGGAGTTTTCTTCAACATTTCCAGGATCCAGGTCCTCAGTTTGGGTTCCACATTAAAAGGTAGCATATAGGGTTGATTTCCTTGGATAGTTACCTATTCTTCCAGTGCTACGAGGAAATCTCGTATATCATCTCTTAGATGGAAAGGAGGGAATTTTTTTTCGAAGTTCATGTTTCCACCATTTTTCTGGTGGGATGGGCCCCGTGCAGACGTCATGATATTTACAACTCGTCCCTTGAGTCCAGTGGGGTATGTCCAGACTGAGGAATCGTTCGAGATCCAGCCCCTCCCACTCGTCTGCACCTGGTGTTCGATGCTACCTGTTCGGATTTCGTTCAATTTGGTCTGGATAGCTCGTCGTAGGTTAGTCTCTGGGTTTGAAGGTATCCGTAGGCGCCCAGTATTATCTCAGACGGCTCCTTCGCTGAGGAGGGATATCGGACACTTTCGTAGGTACAAAGTGGCGATCATTAGATTCGTTTCATCCACCTCAGTTTCCATGATGAACCTCGTTTGGTTCTTCTGGTTAAGAAATTTTCTTCTATCTAATTCGTTTTGATGACATTTCTACCTCTTTTCATATGGCATGCACGCCCTCAATTATCATGAGTCATGATTTAATTCCAGCGAATGTCTCTTGACAAAAATCCAAATAAGAGAACGAGTCGAAAAGACGAAGAGATAATATAATATTTTATTTTTTTGCGTCAGAAAAAAAAGAAACTCCTCTGTATCGGGCACCAATGGGGTTATCCTTCAAAACTGCACCCAAGAGATAGTGCCAATGTAACATACGCTCTTCAAAGCGAGGCTGACTAGCTTCATAATGGCTTCGTCATATGATACGTGGACAGTATTTCAATTAAAAACTGAGCTTGCAAAACGTAATACGACGACTAAAGGACGGAAAACTGATTTAATACAAAGGTAAGATGATATATAATAACTGTAAAGATAATTTACTGGTTAAGCGAAATGAAATAAAATGAAATTTTTATTCTTAATTTGGCCTTTTCCAGGCTAGAAGCTTACGAAAGAAATCTCAATTTTACTGGGCCTGAAATTATATTGCCTGAGCCCACTATAGTTGACTGGCCTAGTAACGGTTTTAGGCAATTAACGGCAGACATGAAGAATTAATTGACAGTAATAAATAACGCAATATTAAAAACGTATTTTAATCAGTGCATGGGTGAAAATGCCGATCATGAAGTTAGAGCTATTAAAAGAGGAAAGCTGCTGATGGACGCTTTGAAAGTTGAGGCTCTGAGCTATCAAGTAAAAGATTCCCAATATTTCTTAACGGGAATAGTAAGAGCTGCTATGAAAAAAAAGGCAATACTCCTTCCTGATTAAAATAAATCACACTAAATCTTTAATATGTACTGATATTAAACTTAAAAATTCAGATCGTTGATAATGATTACCAGATGTTAATAATGATAATAATTTAATTATAATGATATACTCAGAAGTTAGATGCAAAAAATCGATGTTTAAAAACTATTATTGACATTTAATTTTTGGCAATTAAATTGACATGGCATTTTTTAAATTAAATTACACTCATAATCTTCAAGAAACAAGCATACTGAGCTATAGCGGTAACACGGGAAGAGCGTATAGAACAGGTGCGCTCTCTGGAAAATTAGTTCGTGGGATTAACCCAATAGGTAGAAGCTGAACCGTCGAGCGTCCTCGAAGCGTCGCCGGTTCAGAGGTCCAAAATTAAACTGCGGGAGAGAGCAAAAATACAACGATTAGGAGGGAAGAAATAAGAGTGTGCGAGATAATATTATTGAATATTATAGTCTATCATCGAAGTTTCCTCTGGGAAGCTCCAAAAGGCTAGGCCAGTTTTCTCGTCTGAAGCAAGGAGAAGAGGAAGGGAAATAAAGAATAGGTACGCAGACAACCTAACGTCTGACGCAGACAAACAACTGGGGCTTTATTTCATAAAGTTCTTAAAAATTACACAATGAGTAGACGCATAAACATGCGGAATTTGCACTTTAATCCTTTCGCGACAATATATTCCTGAACGGTTTTCCTGCTATCGAAATTTCTACGATGCCTCGAAATTTCTACGACGCCTGGTCAGTCCTCTTGGGTAAGTCAATTAGTTACCTTTCCACAATTTAATAGTGAGAAACCGAGCTAACTTTCAATCTTTATTCATTTCTTTTCTGGTAAAGAGATATCAGGGTGCGATACTCCGGCCAGTTGCGATTTTATGAGCGAGTATTCGTATCGTATGATCTGTGTCCAGGATTTTCGTTGCAAGATCAAAATCGCTTCGCTTCAACTTGATTGGAACATTTCTTCTTTATGTCCTATTATCCTTTGCTATCAGATAATTCGCGGGATTTTGTTCTCTCTCGTTTAACCAACCGAGAAGACTTAAGAATCAATAAATAGGTAAGTGTTAGACTTTTACGACTCACTCCCTTTGCCTAGGTTCAATCGTGCATTAAATCATTCTTTCTCTTTATATTCACTCCAGACGCGCACTATAATATCAGGTAAGTCATAACGATCATCGTCTATTCGTATTTCCTCATATTTAAAGAAATTTCAAAATCTTTACTTATCCAGGTCTATTTAATCAGGTCATTAAATTCCTAGTGTTTATTCTCTTTTCCTTTCTTTCCAGTGGACAGCAAAGTTCAGGTAGGTACTCTTCTCACTTAATATTGCCATTAATATTTATCATTAAAGTCAAGTTTATTATACAGGGTGTAACTAAAGATGTGTTACAAACTTTGGTGAATGATAGAACTGGTCAAAATAAGCATTTTTTGTTCTATGAACATTGGTCCACAACTGCATCGTTTAAGAGTTATAGCCACTGTTCAAAATGACGTCTTCAGCATCAATGCAGGCTTATGACACACCCCTTTCTGAATTATGGTATGGTCATGTAAATTTTTAAAGTAACATGACCACACCATCACATTACCATGCAAGCAGATCCTGCACACTAAAAAATCTAACGTGTGTGATCGCATCCGGATATGGACCACACCTTTAACGAGTGCACTGACATGTTGTTAGTGTACGGTGCTGCAGACGGTAATGGAAGGGCTGGTATTGTTGGCAATCGCCTCATTGGGCCGTACATTCTCCCAGCTCGTATGAATGCACAAATCTACCTCGTCTTCTTCAGGAGGTGCTGCCTGAACTGTTGGATGACATACCTCTTAACATCCGTCAAGTAATGTGGTTCCAACATGATGGTGCATCTCCACATTTCTCACAGCATGTCCGGGCCTTCCTCACTGATACGTTTGGCGATCGTTGGATTGGACGGGGTGGTCTAGTTACCTGGCCGCCACCATCACCAGACCTAATACCATTGGATTTCTTTGTGTGGGGCCACCTAAAGTCCCTGAACTACGAAACAATGGTTAATTCAGTGGAGGAACTCATCGCACGATTGGCTGTAGCAGCAGACAACATCAGGGACTCCCAGCAGATGCTGAAACGGGTGTCTTGCAACGTACAGCGACGAATGCAAGCCTGCATTGACGCTGAAGGGCGTCATTTTGAACAGTTGCTATAACTCTTAAACAATGCAGTTGTGGACCAATCTTCATAGAACAAAAAATGCTTATTTTGACCAGTTCTATCATTCCCCAAAGTTTGTAACACACCTTTAGTTACACCCTGTATTAGCGTGAGTTTTTCTCATTTATTGTCTTTTTGACTAATCCATTAATTATGACAATCCAACGTTACTCGTTTTGTTTCTTTTCTCTGTTTTTGCAGATAAAACATTATTTTCGCAGAGGTAAGAATCGGCGCGTCAGCAAGGGGGAAGGGGTACTAATATCTATTCTAACAATAACGGAATAAGGGAGAGAAACCCACATCCATTGTGGTAACCGGACTTTGGGCAGATTAGTAGGAACTTATTGCGATAGGCCATGCGTTTCTTACGGAACCTGTTGTGTCATCACCATTACAGTCTTTCAAGACACATTTCTCGGTTTCTTTTCGCATGTAAACATTGGGTGTTGAGAGGGTCGATACTGCGTTGTATAGGGAGCAACATCTTCTAATTTCGCTGGATCGATCATTCTGCAAAGACTAAAA
The DNA here is from genome assembly GCA_023313115.1 of Rhysida immarginata. NCBI lineage: Eukaryota > Metazoa > Arthropoda > Chilopoda > Scolopendromorpha > Scolopendridae > Rhysida > Rhysida immarginata. Next base: position 155 of record JAHWFO010070723.1, on the reverse strand, counting down.
TAAAGAATACATCAACGAAAGCGGACTTCCAGGATTACGGCCCAAATACGGCGTCTAATGTCGGAGGTTGGGCGTTCTATCTCTTTTACTGCGTGTGAGGCGTTCAATGCGCGTATCATATGTAGGGCATCGCCATTTTCGAACACCGCCGTCTG
>JAHWFO010070722.1:77694-93732 GCA_023313115.1 Rhysida immarginata | reverse complement strand
TAAATGACACTTACTGTTAGTTGTGGAAGGGTGATCGCCAAGGCACTTTCGGCAACTCTACAGACTTGGGCTCTGTGGGCGGGGCTTTACGTATGATGTGTCGTATTCACAGTTGACGTAATATAAATAGCTTAAGTATCTCCGACTTCAAAACGGTTGCCTAATAAATGATCACTAAGAAAATAAGAGCTTTCAGAGACTCTTAGTTGGAAAAGCACTGATATGTTTCTTAACTAAGTACAAACATACGATCTCAATTCATCCTAATATATTTTGGTTCTAAATTTGGTCGAAATTAATATTATTGACAAGAGATGGCGCAACCTGAAAATTCTTACAGCAGCTGAAGATAAGTTAAATACAAGGTTAGTTGAAGAGACAGGTTAATTGGTTTTATATTAGGTTTTTAAATTAACATTATTTCGAAAAATAAAGGTCTTCTAAAACACAAAAGAAAAACCGGTCCAGCAAGTGGGATCAAGAAGGTTCGAGGAATTTGAGAGTCATGATTACACAACGTTTGGTCAACTTCCTATGAACAAGTTGACCAAACGTAGCATTTCTTGAAAACTGTGTGCAGAAGAATATGGCTCTGCCCACTGTTTGCAGATTAGCGTCGTTTGTAATATATTTGGTTTTTTTTTGTAAGTGACCTTGCGATGTTAACGATTTTAATAAAAATTATTTTTATATTTTACTACATTTGTCGTGACAGGAGAATAAATTACGCATAAAATAAAATAATTAGAAGAAAAAATCTCAATTACTTAAGAAAAACTATTGGCACTCTCCATTGAGAGGTTGGGTTGCTTGACAGAAACTTGAAAAAATTTATTTTCTTGGACGAATAAAAGAAACTAGCAAAAATGGGGATTAATATACATTATGAAAACTATTGAGTTGGGAGACCACTAGTTATCTCAAGTTATCTTGCACCATTGGGACGGTACATATACAAATATGAAATATAAAATATACAGTTAGAAAATATTATAGAAGAAATATATTTGCAAAGAGTACAAAATTCGAATGTATTTAAAATTGTAAAAATAAGAGAAAAAAAAAACTTGAATAAGATAAAGAAGTGCTAAAAGATATAAAAATCCAAACAAAATCAAAATCCGTGTGAAAACAAAGTAAGTTGGACAAAATGAAGAAATAGAGAACAGAGTAAGATCATGTAAATGCAACCAAGTACGCAGAATAAAGGAAAAAAATCATTATTAAGTTTTTTTAATTGTAAATTGTTTTTTACGTAAGCTTACATATGTTTGTTATTTTATTTTATTTTATTTTATTTTATTTTATTTTATTTATTTACGATTTTTTTTTTTTTTTTTTTTTCATTTTTACTTTTAGATCTTGCGTTTACTGTTTATTTATTCTCAGTATTATTTAATATTAAAGAAACATATAAAGTAATATTTGAAAAAAAAAAGATCACCGAAATGGGAATCGAACCTAGCTACACAGATGATAATCACCACTTTCCTATCGGGAACTCGACAAACGAATCTTTATTAAATTCATAAGCTTTCAAATGCTATTTTTAATACGGAACCTGTGATGTGGGGCATATCATAGGTGAAGCCTCGCTCAGCGAGCCCTATTAGAGTCCGAAAGTTTATCGCGCAGGGGACAATATGCTGCAAAGTGATTCCAATGTCTCTCCCTTTTCATTTTATAACTCTTCATCCATCGAAAATTCTGTTCTTAACGTCTAACATCGAAATGGAGAGCGCACTGAAGGCTGATTCTAAAGGAAATTTACAGAACTATTGCTGACTATTGCAACTTTCGAACAGAAAGGAAATTAAAAATAATCATCTAGAGCAGTGATTCACCAGGGGCCGCGGCAGCCAACCATAGTTGAGTTTTCCGATGTGTTTTTTTTTTAATAAGTGGCCGTGGAAAATTTTCTGGAGCAACAGGGGAGCCCCGGCTTAAAAAGTTTGGGAACCACTGATCTAGAGGGAGGAAGAGGCCATGGTAGAACAGCAGAGGGCATTGCCGGATGGCAGCAATTATAAATAACAACAGGGTGTGATTAGAACAGCGGAAGTCGACTCCAATCCGACTCATCCGCTGTTTTTACAGCTTTTTCACATTGCTTTCGTGCTTTTTCACAATCATTTCGTACATTTTCACAAACGTTTAGTACGATTTCATAAACATCTAATTCATATTTATAATAAAAGGTCTAAATTTATAGGCAATGATCAATTTTTTTATGCATATACATAAGTAAACAAGTATTGAAGCAGATTTTACATTATCGCTGGATCCATTAGCCAATCAGAAGCGCTTACACGAAACTTTTACGGCTGAATTTTGTGTCAGCGCTTGTGATTGGTTAATAGATGCAGCCATAAACACAGCAAAAAAAAAACAGTTGCTTCAATATTTGCTTACATATCTTTCCCCTATCTTTTCAGTTTCCTACTTCAACTATCAGTTGTTTGCTGCTTCCATCGAGGTCTAATACAAATTAAATCTAATCCGTTAGTATTAAATCTCGATGGCTGCTTCACATCTTCATTCGTGATTACGTCATAATTTACTGAAAGCCATCTTGTCTAGATAACCTGTTGGCGAAGATCACCAATAGTTTTGCAATGTTATTTGTTGCCATTATTGGGGTAAACGGTGCATTGATACATGAATCAACGTGAAAAATTTTTCTTTCTAAATTAGCATTAGAATTCATTTACAACAACATCTCTATGATCAAAATGAAAATGTCAGGACGACGAGTTCTCGACGCGATCAAGACCTCGAATTCCCTGAAAGTTCTCTGGCTGAGGTCTTAAACCCTCACCGGTGAGAAGAGTTAGCGAGAATTTCTAACTTTTTACACCGTCTTTTGCTCGGTTAGGACCAGAGACAAGGTTGCTTTCTCTTCTACTTAGGACTAACCGGTTAGGCATAGGAGCACTAACTGCAGCTGCGTTTTCCACCGCGTTAAAACGACGTCACAGTTTTCTCACCAGTTACATTTTCTGGCCTCAGCCTCTGATTCACGAGTGAATGATTGTCTATAATTGATCATTGTCTGTAATTGTTCTGTAAATAGTTTTTATATTACATTCCCAAATGCCAACCTCACATAGACAGTGTGTTCGCTCAATACGCCAACAAAGATGCACCAAAACCTGACATTTTTATGTTAAACCAATTGCGGATCTGCAAAATTTCAGAACCAGCTTGAATGAAAATCCCCCTGCAAAAGAATTGCGGATCCGCTAAATTTCAGAACCTGCTTGAATTGAAAATTCCGCCCGCAAAGCTTATGCGGAAAGCAATGCGGGCGAATTCCGCTAATTGTGAAACGGCACTCCGTGCGGAAAATTTTCCTCTTGCGTTGCGGGCTCCGCATCCAACCGTTTTCCGCCCGCAAAATGTTAGATATGCGATATGCGATTTGTTTGAAGTTCATATGCTTATAGTATGGTGCATTGACTAGTTTTTAACCTCCTCATAATCGAACCTAATGGATAAAGAGCATTAGGAGAATAATTCTTTCTACATTACTATTTTTTTTAATGCAGTAAAACAGTTTATAACCGGTTTACAGCCATTTACGCGTAAAGGTACGTTCACAAAGACGCGGTACATGCGGATACGTGCGGAAGCGGCAGTGCGGTAGCCAATCAAATTCATTCCGCATCTGCCACTTTTAAGCCGGATCTGAGATCGTTTGGGGTCAACTTTTCCTATGCGGTACATGCGGCGAGAGCGGCAAGGTTGTCACGTGAATTCTTTCTACCAATCAGCGATAATCTTCTTGAGAGCGCCAAAATGGAAGCATTGGAAGGACTGGGAAGTGCTCAGACGCTGAAATAAAGCTTATAGAAGTAAATCTTCATCTACATCCGATGAAATAATGTTTGACAGAAATATTCCGACACTATAATAAAACAACAAACACGTTCATCATAAAAATTTGCCAGTAATGGAGACTGATTGTTTACTTTTAACAGGAAGTACTTGTTCTGTGCACGCACTACCCCTAGTGGTAGTATTTTGAAACGTCATGCGGAAAGCTTGAATTGCCGCGTGTTTGTGAATAGGAGAGGGATTGACGCATCGCATCGCAGCTGCTTGCACCGGATGTTCCACGGCCCTGGGAAACATGCGGAAGCAAGCAGCTGCGATGCGATGCGTCAATCCTTCGCGCCCTAAGTTTCTAATTTCAATTGTTACAAATTTTTACTTCGCAAGAATTTCTAACAATGGAAATCGGAAATTTAAAGGACCTACAACTGAGAAAAAATATCTTAAGCTAGGAGGTGTTGGGTGTTGCCAGGGCACTCAAAAGTCACCTGACCATCGGGGTCTGGACAACAATCCATCCTTCATTATTGCCAACAAACGAAAAAATACTGATTGTTAAAATCCAAGATGGAGACAACGAAATATGGATTGTTACTCGGATCCCGATGATCAGGTGACTTTTGAGCGCCCTGGCCTGTCTCTCGTTGGCCTCGCTTCAGTGGAGAGTGACGTCACGGAAAAAACGTCGCATATCAGACATAGTAACCAACATCTATTCTTCCGCCGTTATTTTTTTTTTAATCTATCCGCCGATTTTTTATTATTTCGAAGAGAGAAATTTTGAATCTTTTATACAGAAATTTATTCAAACTATTTCTTCATACTTACTTTTCAAACCCGCTTATCCGTTAGGGTCGCGGGGGCAGCAGCCCTATGGAGGATCTCCAGCGATCGCGATCTTCCGCCATCAGGCGCATGTCCTCCCTGGTAATACACAAGCGACTCGAACCCAGATTCTCCATATAGTCTAGCCATCTGGTTCTAGGCCGACCCCTTGGTCTCTTACCCTCCGGCTTGGAAAATAACAACTGCCTAGGAAGGACAGTTTGCAGCATCCGTATTACGTGGCCATACCAGCGCAACTGAGATCTCTCAATGCGGAGAAGTAGCGGCTCAACACCTAAAGATTCCCTTATTGTGCTGCTGTGCACTCTATCTAGTAGGGTAACACCTGCCACACCTCTCAGAAATCTGATTTCGGCCGCTTGTACCCGCGATCACACTCTTTCAGTCATTACCCAAGCCTCATGATCATAGGTGAGAATGAGGACAAAGACAGATTTGAAGACGAAGAGCTTGGCTTTGCTACCCAGCTCGCGTTTCGTTACCACGGATCGCCACAGTTCACGTCTGACACAGCTTGCTGCACCGATCCGAGCATCCAATTCTTTCTCCTGCCGTCCATCACTCGTGAATGCAATCGCGAGATACTTGAACTTCTCCACCTGTCTCAATGAGGCTCCCCTAACATGGAGAGCGCATTGAGCAGGCTGTCTTGAAAGGACCAGAATCTCAGTCTTAGCCACATTGATCTTCATCCCAGCTTCTTCACATTTGGCTGCAAACCGGTCTAGTGCGTGCTGAAGGTTCGTACGAGAAGACCCAAGGAAGACAAGGTCGTCAGCAAAAAGCAACCTTTCTACCTGGCAGTTGCCCACACAAACATGCTCATCGCCTCGGCTGCCCCTGTCTATCCAGTCCATAAAGATAATGAACAAGAGGGGCGACAGTACGCAACCTTGGCAGAGTCCAACACCCACGATGAACGGTCTTGACTTAATGCCATTTATCCGGACACACATCTCAGAGCTTTCGTACAGAGGCATGATAGCAACCAGTAATTGCCCATCCACTCCATACTCTTGCAACACTTGCCAGAGCTTCTCCCGAGAAACTCTGTCATTTGCTTTTTCGAGGTCCTCAAAGCAAGCGTAGACATCTTTTGCATACTCCCAGGATTTCTCAAAGATTTGCCTTAGAACAAAGATGATCCGTCGTGCTCGGCCAGGTCGGAAACCACACTGCTCCCCTGACAGTTTGGAGCCGACTATTTCCCGACCTCTCTTCTCCAGACACTTAGCGTACACTTTCTCAGGAATGCTGAGCAAAGAGAAGCCTCGATAGTTGTTGCAGTTTCTCTGATCTCCCTTTTTGAAGATAGGGATCACAACTCCTGTCTGCCACTGCTTAGGGACCTGGCCAGATATCCAAGCAACCTGACACACTCGAATCAGCCACAAGATACCATCATGATTTAAGGTATTTAACATCTCAAACCGGATTTCATCATCACCTGCAGCTTTGCCAGTCTTCAGGGACTTAATTGCCCATCTGACTTCTGCTTCGGTGATACCACCGTGACTATTCTCCGCTCCAAGGTGCATCATGTGTCTCAGTCGTTGCTGTCACCGGATTAAGAAGAGATGCAAAGTATTCCTTCCACCTAGGCAACAGGCTCTCCTCCGTTTTCAGAAGCCTCCCATCTGAACTCTTAATAGTTTGTGATGAAAGAGACTTCTTTCCACGGAGGTGGCGCACGGTCTGCCAGAATACCTTGTTTGCCGAACCATAGTCTGCCTCCAATTTATCCCCGAACTTTTCCCAGACCTTGGCTTTAGCTGTTGATACTGTCTTTGCTGCTGCTTTTTGCGCCTCAGTGTACCGCACTCGACTCGAAGGTGACTTATTTGCAAGCCATTGCAAACAGGCTTCCTTCTTTGCCTTGACAGCTTCTTGGACATCACCGTTCCACCATGCAGTCCTTTTCTTACCGTCCTGCGCCACACCCAGCCGCTTACGACCACAGCACAATGCAGCCGAAGTAATCAAAGCAGTTTTAAACAACTGTCACTCCTCTTCAACAGTACCACGATCACTAGGTAGTTCTTTGAAACTTGAAGATATGTTATCTGCAAAGGTCTTCCTCAAAGCTCTATCCTCCAATGGCTTCCAACTGATGCGCCAAGTCTGTCTGAACCTAGTATTTCGCTTGGTTGGCATGGATTCAGAGAACCGCAAAGTGCAGACAACAAGGTGGTGATCAGTTGATAGTTCTGCCCCTCTTCTCACACGAGTATCCAACACTGATCGGAATAAGTCAGCTGATACAATTACAAAATCAATCAGTGACTTCTGGTCCATTTCATCCCTCTACCAGGTATACTTATGGACATCCCTGTCCTGGAAGAAGGTGTTTGTGATGGAAAGTCCATTGCTGCAACAGAGATTCAACAAGCACCTCCATTCGCATTTAAATTGGGTCACCATTCCTCCCAATTACGCCTTTCCACGTTTGGTCATCAGCTCCTACGTGTGCATTGAAGTCGCCCACCAGGATGACAGAATCTGCACTCCCTCTTCTGCTAAGAGCAGCATCAACTTCATCTAGAAAGAGTGGGTACTCTGTGACTGCATTCAGAGCATATGCAACGAATAGAGAGAGAGACCGTTTTGCTATCTGAAGCCTCAGGAGACACAGTCTTCCACCAAAGGAGGTCCAATCTGCAACATAATCTGCCAGCCGGGGACTTATGAGAATTCTCACTCCCGCCTGGGCAGTCATGTTAGGGCAGGGTCGACACCTGAGTAGAAGAACTTCCATCCTCCTAAGTCCACAGCTCCAGAACCCGGACGTTTCGTAGAGGTAATACAAAAAACAAAATCTGTACTTATGATATCCAGTCGATATCTTTTGGCTTTCTCCACTGACTCTGATTCCTTTCCTGTCATGGAAAATACGTTCCAAGTGCCGATTGACAGCACCCGATCCCGTTGTCGCTTTACCCGTTTCTCCTCCTGGTACTAATAGCGAGTGCACTGGTGGGGCTTCTCGGAGGCATTGCTCCGAGATAACAGCCGGGAGACTGTCGACTATTTTTCAAACGAGAGCCTCTGCGTAACTCCCGAACGCGGGGGATGTGCCACACCCAATGTAGTATGAATTATCTCATTTGTCGACATCATGAGATATGTTTGTTTGGATACTCTTCGTCTCACTTCTCAACCATGACCTTTCTGGTAAGGGTGACCCTAAAGTAGCAGTGCTACAACCAGCATAGCTCACAGAATCACTGAAGCACCCAAACCCCTGACCCACGGTAAGGGGGCATCGACTCAAGGCGGACGAATTATAACCGCTTCACTCGTGATGTCCTCTCAATTAAACTTGAAACAGGATGTAGAGAAGTATACTGACACACCCTCTAGTCTGGTAACAGTATATTACTTTGAAAAACAAGATGAACCTTCACACCATAGAAGATGTCACTAGGTGTGACGATTTTTAGCGGATTTTTGATAATTTTTATGTAAAATCCGCTAAATCGGCAGCATTGAACCCAAGAGTACCTGCAATCTTGCTAGACCAATTTGACGGCTCTTTACTAAGCTATAGCTCATCTTATGCGAAAAGAAAGATGTTTAAGAAAATCTTTAAAATTATAGATACAATAATGACCGTGAAGCACCGAGCGCAATTAATAGGCCAGAAAAATATGTTAGAATGCTTAAGTAATAAGTCGAAAGGTTTCGTTCATTCCTTTCATTGTAATAACAAGCTGTCGGCGATAACATAAATTGCGTATATGAATAATTTTAGGGACAAGTAATTTTTAAGTAAGATAAATAAATCCTTCGTATATTTAAATATGCTTAGTATAAATATACATTATGGAAAATCATTAATCCGCAATCAAAGCAGATAAAGCAGAGATATTGTTTATGAATTTGATTGTTTAAATTTATTTTCAGTTACAGTCTTGTAATAAATTTATTTAGTGTTATCGCCTGGGCTCCTATATGGTCACATTTTACGCGACTGTTTCAAGCTATCCATGGCACAGATTAAGTAGCGGAAGAATGGAGCTATTTATTGGTTTTATAATGTCAGTCCGTCCCCTTCATAATTTCTAAATTTTTTGAGGTAGAAGGTTGAAATTCGGAATGTAGCTTCCTATGGGCATGTCCATCTGCATTATTTAGTTTGGTTTTGATTAGTACACTGGGGTCGGAATTACGGGGGTGGGATTCAGAGAGGGCAGCATATCTGTGATGTTTAGGTATCAACATAAAGGCGTGAAATTCAGTATCTAGATTCCTCTAGCAAGATCTACATTACTATGAAGTTTAGGCCCAATTGTTCCAGTTTGGTCGGATTTGCGGGGGTGGCAGTCAATTGGTCCTTAGAACTATGGCAGTATTTGGCATGTGATATATCATACGTTCGAAAATGATGAGAAAGCAAAGAAGATACGAGGTTTCTATTTTTTGATTAATCAATTTTTTGATTAAAAAACTTGGGGAGAGGTAAAAAGTGCATATAAAGGGGTAAAAATAGCTGATCGCAGGATCTGCTACTTGCCTTACCCTACTCGTGGAGGGGGGTTGATTTATTTTTAATTAATGTATAAATGTATTTCTGCTTCACTGCTAAAGCTCCTCCTTGGAATGTTTACAAGATTTTATTCTTGATGAATCGAGTGTTATACGACATGCCATTATCTTGGTATTCCTTACAGTCACTGTTTTAGTACGTGGATTCGACTTGAAGGGGCCCACGAAAAATTCTGAAAAGTTGATACGGCCGAGCTAAGACCTTGATAATCATTTTTCTGAAAACAGAATTTTAAAAAGTTAATCCGTTTTCAAGTTATCATGCAAACGGGGGACGGCAGGATAAACGTACAGACCAAGAGTGCATTCTTATAAGTAGCTTTTTGCTAAAGCTCTTAATAAAAGTAGTATTAACTAGAGGTGCACCCAAGATGAAATTTGAGGAGGACCAAAATCTGGAGGGCGGGATTGATGAATAAAATGAGGTTTAATGAAAATTCAATTATAAAAAACCATGCATTATTGTACATATTAAACGAAAGAAATTCTCGCACTTGCACAAGGTATAGTTTAGACATTAATTTAACAATGAATGGAAAGGATCATGGCCCCCAATTCAATCCTCTGTCTTTTTTATGTGGAGAGGATCATGGCCCCTTGGTCTCTTCTGGATGTGCTACATGTATTTGTATTTAGCAACGGTACCAAAGACACTTGAATGATTATTATTGTTGATTACTGGATGCTCCATTATATGTCACCCTGGAAGGGGGGGGGGGGGAGCGTAGCCTTTTACAAAAGGAAAAGAAAAAAGAAAATTTTGCTATACAGTGTATTTCAAAAGTACAATCTTAAAGCCGATATTGAAATGTATTGTAGATTTATACAGGGTGGCCCAAGAAAAACTTACTCATTTTGAGAGCTGATAACGGTTTTATTAAAGAACAGATTATAATGATATTTTAACATGTTCATATTAGCATAATGAGAAAATGTTTCCAATCATAAAATGTGCAAATTAGTTTAACCCTTTACTGAATCATGGCTTTACAGTGGACAGCTATTATTTGCTGCTGTATGCAAAATTAAGAGATCTTTCAGACAAAAAGAGATTGAAGAGAGTAATGTGATTTTTTCTCTCCTTATATTGGATTAAAGTTCAAAGATGCATAATGACTGCTGTAGCGGGCAGTACTGTAAAATTAATACTTTATGCAAAAAATATGAATAAATGTTTTTTCTACTTTTTCCGTGTTCCTTTGTTTATTAATGCAGAAAGAAAACATGCTATTCGATTTTTTAATAATTTATGGATTAAAGGGCTACATTGCTTGTTGTACAGTGGCGTAGCTTCACTGCAAACTTCATCATTGGTGATTTCTAAAAAAAAAAGCAGGGTTTATCTCATAAAACCAACAACTCTCTGTAGTCTGAAAGACTATCTTCTCAGAGCTAATGTTGCAATCTGGCGTTTTCAGTTTGTGATTTTGAAACATTTCCGCGTTATGGAAATATGAACATTTTAAAAATCCTTATAATTTGTTCATTAATAAAACCGTTATCAGCTCTCAAAGTGAGTAAGTGTTTTCTAGGCCATTCTGTACTCATTCACCTATATTCTATCACAACACAACATTTCAATATCATTTATGACACCGGAATTTTGGGACATGCTGTGTATCAACAAACTGCTTTAATAGTTTTATAAAACATTGTAAAATGAAAATAAAACTAGATTTTATTCTTTAAAAAATATTTATATATGTGTAAGTTTGTTCTTTTTAAATTTCATTTGTACTAAAATTACCTTCATCCGTTAACTCCCCACAACAATTTTATCCTGGATGCGCCGCTGTTAAAATTAATTAAAACTTTATAAATGTTTATAACCTAAACGGTTGAACATTACAGAACTTGAATAAATCTTCGAACTTAAAGTTTCGAAATTATTCTAAGATTCCAATTCAAACAGTAAACAAATTCCACGTCACCGCTGTCTAACAAGATGTACAAACACATTGTACTAATTGCAGCTCAAAGGTGACGAAATTCCTCTGAAATCATGAAGTTTCTTGCGTTTTGCCGACATCCCATTTATTTAGAGATCAAAAATAATTATCTTAAATTTTACATATTTCAATTTCATTTTAAAAACTTTGACTTTTCTGTCACTATTTTGAATTACGTTATATATAAGGTAAAATTGAATTTTAAGCATAATTAATATATAAGTAAATTAGAATATTAATTGGTGAGGGGGTTATAAGAGTGGGATGCATCATTTTTTATCATTCTGTTGAGGATGCTTACCAAAAAACTTTTGCAAACATTTCCCTAATCGACCGGCATTTACTCAATAAGATACAGTAAGATACCTGCATTTACTCGATAAATTAAGTCGATTTCATATTTAATGTTTAATTTGCACTTACCTTGTTCGCATTTGATAATAAAATTTCTCTAAAAAAGCAAGATGGATATGACTTTTATTTATTTGCAGTTTATTAGCTCTGTAATAACGCATTAAATTAACCGGATTTATCCAACGTTCCTTCGTTATACAAGCCACACTCTTATATTTCTTAAGTTGAAAAAACGTAATCATATCATTTAGAATTTATGTATAACATTTATCCCTTCACCCCCTATAAAATTATATTAGAAGGGTTTAGAGGATAGGGTGTAGCTTTTCGTAACCTAAATAAAGGAACTCGCCCATCTTCCAGGATTTAACAAGAAATGCACAGGAAGAAGCAGGCAAGGAAGAGCAGAAATGAATTTCCTTCCATCAGACGAAGCTTTCCACCCTACTTTTTTCTTGGAAAGATTCCTTTATACAGCAATTTTAGAAGGCTAATTATATCTCACAAATTTCATAGGAACATTGTAGCAAATATAAAACATTTTGAAGATTTTTTTTAAAACTTCCTATTATTCAATTTAGAAAAGCAAATCCAGAAAGGAAATTATTCTACTTGGACATATTTATTCGAAATAAGTTATTTGCATTTGATTTAAGAAATATAAATTTGACGATGTTTGGAAAATTTCAATACTTGTTAAAAAGTTAACTATTGAAAATCAAATAAATACTAGAAAATAGACTTTTTTTTTTTTACTTTTACAAACGATATAAATTATTAAACATAATTCTTTATTTCCATTTGAATTTCTTATACTTAAGCTGTTGGTCATTCTTTTCAGCATTTTTATTTATTTTATTTTTATTTTAATTTATTTTATTTGATGAAATCCAATGCATCCATCCAGGGCCTGTATGGCCAGAGGCCGACGAGTTGGGTCCCTGGATGAATATGGATTGACGATGATCGCAGCAGCCCGGGGAGGGGGTGAAGATCGTGTATCACTGATGGTCGCCCCATCCATTAATAGTTTAACAGTTGTTTCAATGTTTTTAACACTTATTTTAAATATAAATATTCATATTTTTTCAGTGGTTATTTTGTAAATATTTCTAGAGAGTGATCCAGAAGCGGACAATCAGGATTACGGCTTTTTTCCAGAAAACCAAGACTACAGACTTTCGACAGATGGAAGTGAAACTGCAGCCAACCTCGTGCGTCATCTCCAAGAGAAGAGATTTTTTGGAGCTATAATCAGTAAGAAGGAATAAATGAAAAATCAGATAAGCGAAAAAAACGCTATTCTGTCTGCGATCAGTAATTGGGAGGGGAGAATTTTAATAAATTAAAAAAATTTTTTATTATCATTGCTCTTACTATTTATTGAAATTTGCTTTTTTTGATAATACAGTAAGTCGATTACGATATCTAATGACAGTTTTCAATTAAGCAATTCAGAGAGTCAGGTGAGCGAGTGCCTTCATGTTTTAAAAGAAATAACAAGTGTGTTGTCTAAAAGCAGGTTTTTGGTGGGCTACATTGTTGCTCTTTCTTACGCAAAATTCAGTTATATCCAACCTTTTAATTTTAGCATTTCGAGATATGGTATCACCAAAATATAGGATGTACATAAAGTCCGGTAACACTTTCATAATGTTTTTATGGAAAAGCTTTGAAACGTATCATTAATAGCAATACAAGTTTTTTTACAGAATACATTCAGGTTCTGTTTCACAGTACAAACCATACAAACACTCTAAATGGGAGCCTCGTGTGACTCGAGAAATGTCCACACGATTATCCAACTATGACTTACTCAGTTTTTTTTTGTTTGTTTTTCTTTTATTTTTATTGATTGCAATCCAATACGTCCATCCAGGCCCTGTATGGCCAGAAGCTGACGAGTTGGGTCCTTGGATGGACCTGGATTAACGACTGCTGTATGAAGGTCGCAGGAGCTGGGGGTGTGAAGATCTGACTGATGGTCGCCCATCCAGTGACTAGCCGTGCCTGATGTTGCTTAACTTCCTTGGAGTTGTGTTCAGTGGAAGCCTACCTGGCCGCGGCCTCCACCATAACTTCTTTTGGCATAGGAGTGACATATACTAACCTCTTCCAAAAAATGTTATGAAATTGAAGGGGAGAATTGAGCAAGCGACAGTCACATCACGGATGACAAGTTGGACAAGTTGTGTAACAAGAGTTGGATTATCGTGTGGACATTTGTCGCGTCACACAAAGTTCCCATATAGTGTTTGTAAGATTTGCAGTAAGAAAAGGAAACCTAAATGCATTCTGTACAAAATTTCGTATTGCTAATAACGTTAGATTTAAAGTTTTTGCATAAAAGCATTTTGAGAGTTTACTGGACTTTATGTACACTCTGTGATTAAACGTACAAGGATACAGATTTTGTGCAGTGTCCTGCGGAAGTGGTCGGGAAAATACGGCGCTTTATCTGCGGAGAAAATCACAAAACCGAATGTCAGTGGCGAAAACCGTAAAATTATCCCAGACAATAGTGAATAAGATTATTCAACAAGATCTCAACTCTCTGGAAAGCACCACAAATCCCGTGTTCACCGTCTCGCGGGTGATAAGTGGAAGCATGTAGTGACTCTTGATGAGGCATAAATATATATCTTATTAACTATAATAAAAACTTGTAAACATTCCAAAAAGGAGCTTTAGCTTGACGTAGAAGTAATATTAAATTCTAGAATTTAAAGTCTAGCTAAAGTTACTAATAACCAGCGGAATTTCATTTAATTCTTTCCCAATTTACGACATTATTAATGTGTGATAGAGTTATTGGAACACTTCCTAAAAAGATAGCCAAACAACTGAAACGTCATACATTGTTACATTATCTTCTCATATTTCGACTGTTGTTAATCGTATTTCTACCAATAATAAGCCCTAAATTTGGTCGACTTCGGGGCCAACGATATAACGGGACCAGCCATGACCACCGAGAGAGAAGGCCTCCGCAATGAAACTGAATACATTGTTACATCACATAGATAGTGCATTGTTATTCGTATTTCTACCAATAATAAGCCCTGAATTTGCACTATCTATGATGATGTAACAATGTATTCAATTTCAATGCGGACGTCTTCTCTCTCGGTGGTCACGCCCCAGCCAACGCCTCCTAAAGATAAGGCCTGATCGCGAAAACGTCATATATTGTTACATCATCATCCGAAGATACGTTTAATCGCATTTCTACCAATAATAAGCCCTGAAATGCGATTAAACGTATCTTCGGATGATGATGTAACAATGTCTGAGGTTTTCGCGCTCAGGCCTTATCTTTAGGAGGCGTTGCCCAGCCGTGACAACGCCTCCTATAAAGAAAGCCTCCGCACTGAAACGTCATTCATTGTTGCATCATCATACTTCGTCCTTTGTTAACCGTATTTCTACCAATAATAAGCTCTAAATTTGGTCGACTTATGATGATGTAACAATGTATGACGTTTCAGTGCTGAGGCTTTCTTTATAGGAGGCGTTGGCCGTGACCACCGAGCGAGAAGGCCTCTGCGATGAAACGTAATACATTGTTACATCATCATAGATAGTGCGTTGTTATTCGTATTTCAACCAATAATAAGCCCTGAATTAGCACTATCTATGATGAAGTAACAATGTATTAAATTTCAATGCGGAGGCCTTCTCTCTCGTGGTCACGCCCCAGCGCGGAAAAGTCACCTGACCAACTTAGTCCGGCCAACAATCCAACCTTCATTATTTACAACAAACGAAAGAATACTTATTGTTAAAATCCAAGATAGAAACAAAGGAGATTACATTGTTATTCGGACTAAGATGGTCAGGTGACTTTTCCGCGCTGAGGTGTGACCACCGAGAGAGAAGGCCTCCGCAATGAAACTGAATACATTGTTGCATCACATAGACAGTGCATTGTTATTCGTATTTCTACCAATAATAAGCCCTAAATTATGACTAGGTATGATGATGTAACAATGGATGAAATTTTCGCGCTCAGGCTTTGAGTAGAGGTGGTGTTGGCTGGGGCCCGTTATATCGTTGGCCCCGGGTCGACTTATGTTGACCTAACAATGTATGCCGTTTCAATTGTTGGCTTTCTTTCTAGGAGATGTTGGTTATTGAGCCTCGACTGAGGCCAACGACATAACAAGGCCTGAAAGTGGAAAAGTCACCTGACTATCGGGGTGCTAGCAAAAATCCAACCTTCATTGTCTCCATCTTGGATGTTAACAATCAGTGTTTTTCCGTTTGTTGGAACCAATGAAGGTTGGATTGTTGCTAGCACCCCGATGGTCAGGTGACTTTTTCATTTCCAGGCCTTGTTATCTCGTTGGCCTCGACCTCGACAAAGCGAATTCATGTGCGCGTTCCCATGTCAATAATGCTTAAAAGATGAACAGAAAGTAACAGTGTATTCATTCTTGACGAAACTATTATTAGGAGCTTTAGCAGAAAGCTACTTATAAGAATGCACGCTTGGTCTGTACGTTTATCC
>JAHWFO010070722.1:48773-67694 GCA_023313115.1 Rhysida immarginata | reverse complement strand
TCCTGGTTAGTGCATCTTAGCCCAGTCTCCTGGTTAGTGCATCTTAGACTCAGTCACTCAGGGAATTTTTTTACTCTAAACAACACATTGCCATTACACAAAGCAGTCTGCATGGCTGATACAAAATACACCTTGTCTTGCAGAACATCTATAACATTCCTACAACATGAACTAAATTTCAATCATGGCTTGGAAAGCAACTCCACGGTAGACATCCTTCTGACCTCAACTAGCCACACATCGACAAAAAAAAGCGTCGAACCTTTGGTTGAGTGAAGAGAGTCTCTGTGGGGAAACTGATGTAACCATGATTGCCATAAAAGAACAGATAACACTAAAAGCTACAGAAAACATATTATCAAAGATTCGATTGATGGGTCTTGCAGGAAACGCCATATCGCAGAGGAAACCATCCAACACATCATATCCAGTTGCAAAATACTCACGCAGACAGATTATTTACACAGACATAACCAGGTAGCCAACATCGTACATCAACATCTAGCTAAAAAACCCAAGCTTAGGGACATCCGTAAATATATCTCCTCTGATGCCCGAATACGCGGGTTCGATCCCGACCGAGGATGACGAGGATTTTTCAGGGAGAAATCCTGAGATCACGCACTTCCTTCGGAAGGGAAGTAAAGCCGTTGGTCCCGTGTAGTCGTTTGGCTGCACGTTAAAGAACCCTTGCGAGGCAAAATTTGCGGCCCCTATAACGCCGTCCTGAAATGACCATAGCAGTTGAAAAGGACGTTAATACCAAACAAACCAAACCAACCAAATAAATATACCTCAGACACTGTTTTAGAGAACATCACACATAAACTATATTTTGACAGAGCTATAATCACTGGCAAAACTATCCCTCATAACAGACCAGACATTACACTAGTAGATAAGCAAAACAAGGTGACTTATATAATTGATATCTCCATCCCCAACACACACAGTTTAGAAAAGACATACACTGACAAAATCACAATATACGGATCTTGCACACGAAATAAAACGCCTTTGGGGAGTTAACAAAGTACACATTGTTCCTGTCGTTCTACTGCCACTGGGGTTATTCCACACTCACTAGACAAAGGCCTGTCATCAACACTAAATTTAAACCCACACTTATACAAAACCTTACAGAAAAACCGCTATTCTAAACGCATATCACATAGTAAGGAAATTCCTACACCCAGACATCAATACTCCCACGGGCGCGTAATATTTTTTCTTTTTTTTCCCCCTTCCTTACATTTGAGTCCCTTGGGCTTGGCCTGCTCCTGGATCCGCCTCTGGGACTTGGCCTCCGGATTTGATCCGAGTTTGGTTTCCCCAAACAACAACAACAACAATAACAATAATAATAATAATAATAATAATAATAATAATAATAATAATAATAACGACAACAAGAAATTAAGCCTCCCGAGGAAGGTATAGGAAAGTAGCGGAAGCCCTGAGTTCACCTATTTTTTTATTCCTTCATCTGCACTTTTTACCCCTCCCCCCCATTTTTTTAAATCAAAAATTGATTTTTTCGAACCTTGTATTTAGAAAATATAAAAGAACCCTATATTCGTTCCTTTCTCATCATTTTCGATCGAATGATATATCACACCCTTTATGTTAACATAAAATTCTAAAGACCAAGTCATTGCCACCCCCAAAATTCCGATCCTATTGGGACAATTTGGCCCAAACTTTACAGTGATGTTGATCTTGCTTAGAGGAACCTGCATACCGAATTTCATTCCTTTATATGCATAAATACGCGTAGACCTTTTGGTCCCCTCTAATTTCCGCCCCCGAAACTCCGACCCCAGTGGGCCAATCAAAACCAAACTAAATAATGAAGGTGCATATGCCCATAGTAAGCTATATTCCGAATTTCAAACTTCTACCTCAAAAAATGCGGAAATTATGAAGGGGACGGACAGACAGACGGACATTGTGAAAACAATAAGTAGCTCCATTCTTCCGCTACTTAATAATAATAGGAGTGATTCGTTGCTTTATGGCATGTTGGCAGTGAATATTAGTTTACTGGTTTGCTTTTAATGAGGTTCCTTGCTTTTTATATGTTGCTTTAATAGAGATTTTTATAAAAGATCTTGCTATTCTAATTATAAATCAGGGCGTAGATGACTACGGTAGCTGACACGCCTTAAAACTCAAATCAACCAACTAACCAAAATTTTTGTTGGTTTTTGAGAAAATAAAATAAGAATCGTTTAGCTCGTCTACACTGCAGAAAGGCTATAACCTTTACGAAAAAAATTAATGTTCATAAAGTTTTGGAAGAATTCGACTTCGGACTATCCAGTTAGTAGAATTACTGCACACGTAAAACAAACATTAGTTTATTAACGCCATTCCGTATATTAATGAGGAAAGAGATTATCGGAAAACGAATTTTCCACTGACTTGGAGAAATCCAAGCAAAATGAATGGAGCACCATGTGCTTTGATTAGCACAATTTTTAATTTTATCGTGCGTTATATTTTTTTATTTTTACCTTGAAACCAACCTATTAATGTAAACATCATACATGAAGGAAAAAAGCATTACCGGAACTTATGAAAATAAAAAAAATGTATCCAATTGTTAGGAACATATATTTTAATGCACACACATCAATTTTGTCAGACATTAAATGACAAGATGAAAAAGTAAAACAAGCAATAACAAATTTTATGTTAATAACATGATTAAAATTTTAAAAAATATAACCTGTCAGATATACACTGAAGAGCCAAAACATTATGACCATCACCACATTGTCGTCTGGATCACGTGGAGGGCACATAATGAAGTGGGAGTGGTATTTAACTGCTGCTAGATGAAGGTAAGGAATCAGTCTTGCACTTAATTTTGCGAGTGATGGGAAAGGCTGCTGATCTAAGCGAATTTGATACAGGGCAGATTGTAATGGCCCAAAGACTCGGAACGTGTATCTCCGAAACTGCACGACTGGTAGGTTGTTCACGATCTGCCGTTGTATAGTACTTATGCAAAGTGGATAAATAACGGTGAAACCAGCAGTAGATGTCAAAGTGTTGGACGCCCACGCATCATCAAAGAAAAAGGACGTCGAAGACTGTCCCGCTTGGTAAAGCAAGATCGGTGCCAGACAGCGGCTCAGCTGACAGCCCAATACAATGCAGGTCCAATCCTGTTGGATATAGGACTGCGCAGCAGACGTCCCACTCGTATGCCTCTGTTGACCAAGCGTAGTCATTGTCAACTACGCTTACAGTGGGCCCGGGAACATCGAGACTGGACCATGGATAAGTAGAAGAGAGTTGCTTGGTCGGATGAATCACGATTTCTTATTCATCACGATTTCTTATTCATCACGTCGATGGTCGTGTCAGGATACGCCGACTTCTAGGCGAGCAGTTGCCCCCCCCCTCCTGTACAGCAGGCCATACACAGGCTAGTGGTGGCGGTATTATGCTTTGGGGGACGTTCTCATGGGCGACCCTGGGACCCATAGTTGCGGTAGGATGGTCCATCGCTGACTGGGACTATCTTTCCTACTGGCGTATAATCGTTAAAGATTAATAAACTAAAGTTCTTAAGAGGATTTTAACAAGAGACGAAAGATGTCGGTAGTCTCGCCCTGGTCAGACTGCTAATAAAACCAAGAAGCTTGGCGACCGTCCACTTCCCAATCGCAATTCCCTTCGACTTGACGAGGCTGATGGTACTCCCCGTCGAAGTACTGAAGTGATCGAAGGTTTCCTTGCAAATGCTCAGAGAATATGAGTCCGAAGCAAACAACACGACGTCGTCGGCGTAAGCTAAAGTCCTGATGTTGATGGCCGCAACTGGAAACTCTTATCCCCGAACCTCCGGGTGGCGGTTCAAGAATTGCAGTAATGGCTCCAAATAGAAGATGTACAGGAGAGGTGATAGAGGACATCCCTGCTTGACACCTTTTAAGAGTTCGAAAGTAGACGATGTGGAGCCATTAACCGCCACACATGATGTGGCCGATGCATACAGTGAAGAAATAATCACAGAAAAATTCCGAAGATGAAGCTGGTGAAACACTTGGAATAGAAATTCGTGATTCACCTTGTCAAACGCTTTTTACTGGTCGAGACTTAACACTGCAAGAGATTGTTGACGAACTTGCGCTTCTTCCATTACACACCGGATAGTCTGTCATCCTGCGCGTTGGAATTGAGCAGGATTGACCCGGATCAAAGAACTCGTCGGCAATGAGTTTAAGCTGTTGCTGGAACACCCCAGTGAAGATTTTGTAGTCCGTATTGAGTAATGTAATCGGTCTCCACTGGGTCACGAGTTTTGGATCCGGGCATTTAGGGAGTAGGATGATTTTCCCTACAGTAAAATCCGGTGTGATGGAAGACGGGTCTTGAATAATTGAATTAAAGACTCGCACCAGGAAAGGCCCAAGAAGTTTCCACGACGAATTGAAGAAAGAATATGGAATGCCGTCTAAGCCCGGGCTGGACTGATGACGGCCATCTGCCGAGAGAAACTTCTTGACCTCATCTTCGGTGAAGGGACGCGTTACAAACGAATCGGATTCCACAGAAAAAGGTCTTAATGCCTCTATCCACTGCTTCGTGGTGTCTGACGGAATGATTGGATGGCTAAAAGATGATGAAAAGTGAGAGTGAAAGGCTGATAATATGTCGGCATCAGATTCCACTTCCTCACCATCCACCATTAATCGATGACAATGTTTATTTTTAGCCCGACGCCTCTCCTCAGCGAAGGCTGCCGATGACATGTGCCTGACGTCAGCTGCCCAGGTAAGTTTGGCCCTGAGTGCTGCGCCGGCAGCTTTCCGGATCATTAGAGCATTTATTTCACTCTTCACCTGTTGAATTTCAGCTTGAAACTCCTCCTTAGGGGTGGAACAACGGAGGAGTCGCAATATTTCTTGGAGCATGAGGAGGTAACGATGACGACGTCTGGCTGCATCCAATCCAATCTTCCGAAAAAATTTTTTGATTTTAGTTTTTAACTTCAAACGTAGGAGACACATTGTGGAGATGTTTTTCCACAAACTGAACGAACATTCCCCGGTACTCTTCATTGTCGAACAGAGAAACGTATATAAACCAGTTCTTATTGGTGACATGATCTGCAGCAATTGCCGGAGAAACAAATGGAGGATCCTAAGACCACAAGATGGCACTATGCTCTGTAAATGCACAAGGAATAACCTCCATTGTTCCAGCTGCACCAGCAAACACATTGTCGACCAAAAAAAAGATCAAGTCGCGATGCCACAGTGGGTCCTTGATGAAATGTGAACCCACTGAGATCACCACGAGAATTCACAGGCCATAGATCAAACAATGCATTTTGCTGACACAGGCGATGCACATGTCCAGACGAAAAGATGTTGTCTGCGTCTGGATGACAGTTAAAATCACCAGCAATCACTACAAGAAATGATGAACACAAATACACTTGTAGATCGTTGAAAAAGTCTCGTTTCTCTGCACTCGTGCACGGAGCATACACGTTAAGCAATCGGAATTTAATATTAGAAGACATAATGTGTAAAGATATTACCCTGCACTCGCTGTCGCACAAATAATTCGACACCTGAATGGAGGGGTTGAAGATGATAGTTGCAACCCCTTGCCCAAACGGTGACGAAGAGTTAATAAAAAATTGTCCACGAGGAAATTGTCTGCGAAGGCCGGGTAGATCGTACCTTACTTGTGAAGGATCAAGCTTTACTTCATGAAGCACAAGTATGCCCGGCCTGTACAGGGCAATAAACGTCGATAAAACCGATTGCTTAAAAGACGAATCCAGGGAACGCACGTTCAGTGAGATGACCTTCATTGTGGAATCACGTTGCTGGCTCTTGATACTTCTCCGAAGGAGACTGGAGCTTCACAGATGATGGTGGAGGCTCCTTCGACTTCCGCCTCGGAGATCGAAACGAGGAGGAAGAAGTGCTGCGATGATGGCTCTCGCGGCTGTCTCTATCGGTGGAAGAAGAAGCAGCAACGCCGTCCCTTTTGCTGTGATGCCGTCTGGTTTTAGGCT
Organism: Rhysida immarginata; assembly: GCA_023313115.1. Classification (NCBI taxonomy): domain Eukaryota; kingdom Metazoa; phylum Arthropoda; class Chilopoda; order Scolopendromorpha; family Scolopendridae; genus Rhysida; species Rhysida immarginata. The sequence continues at coordinate 61,648 of JAHWFO010070722.1, read as the reverse complement.
TGCGAGGTTTCTTTGTCGTCGCAAGCCCCTCCCGCTGTGCTGATGCTGATGACTTCACATTCCCAGCAGATGATGACACTGAAGCTGATGCAGGCGCACAGGCGATTCGTAAAGGCTGCGAAGTTGAAGTCTTCGCAGGCGGAGGAAGGGCTGGAAAATCTTCCTCTGGAAAGATGGATTCGGAATAACCTGAAACGTCTGCATCATCTTCTGCAGATCTCACCTCCTCAACCATCGAGATGTCGCTTGATGGATCGGGTAAGAGGGCGCCATCTTGGACCATTGATGGGGGAGGAGTATGTGGTTTCTCCTCCCTAGGTTTCACCGATAGTGGCGCTGGAGGTGGTGGCATCTCCTTCCTTGTTTCCAAAGGCGGCGGAGATGTTGTGTAAAACCTTAACTAAGCTGTTGTGTAAAATGTTGAGCCGTTTGACGTTGGAGAATGTTTGTTCACGAGCGGCAGCGGGCTGCCAAACAAGTTATTTATTTTGTCACACACGCACATGACTGCATCATAACACGGTCGAATTAGAGAGATTGCAGCTAAGTCAGTTCTACCATCCTGTCGTGAATGGATTCACACTCGGTTGCAGGATTACAACTATGCAACACCATAACAGTAATGTATGGCAGTGTTTGGTAATTAGGAAAATGCATGTAATGTTTTCAATCTTTAGATAACAAGGCAATCAACCAACCAACCAACCAACCAACCAACCAACCAACCAACCAACCAACCAGCCAACCAATCGAGCAAAACTTTTAATTTTTAGAACACTGTGATTTAATGAATGAAATTTTGGCTGAAAATTCAGTATATGAACACATGCAGAATAAGTACATATTTGGTTCATCAAAATTAATATTAGTATGCGTCAGTTGATTGATTGTAGTTCACACATAGTTGGTTTGGTTTGTTTGATATTAACGTCCTTTTCAACTACTATGGCTATTTCAGGACGGCGTTATAGGGGCCGCAAATTTTGCCTCGCAAGGGTTCTTTAACGTGCAGCCGGCAAACGACTACACGGGACCAACGGCTTTACTTCCCTTCCGAAGGAAGTGCGTGATCTCAGGATTTTCCCCCTGAAAAAATCCTCGTCGTCCTCGGCCGGGGTCGAACCCGCGTCCTCGGGCATCAGAGGCGATCACGCAACCCCTGAGCCACCGAGGCCGATCACACATCGTTAATGAAGTTGATTGGGTGTCTGAAGGTGAATTGGAGAATGAAAGTGTCAAACATATTTAAAACTTTAGTGGTGGAATGACTGTTCAATATCAAATTTATAATAATAATGCCGTTAACTTGTGTCACCATGAAGGAGTTCTTGAATACTCAGTTGCCTGGAATAAACCGTTCAAAAAGGTAAAAAACCTGTGAAACTAATAGGGAAACTTCATTGGAGCACAAAGCAACATATTTCATGTACCCTGACTGAAAATCACGAAGACTTTTTACCGGGGTTAGCACGTACGATTAGCGTAACAGCTGCCGACTTGATGACATCTAACACGGTCAATGTTCTACTTGAGTTACGGGGTAACCATTGCGTACACATTTTTTATCGAAAAGGAAACACTATAATTAGGTAAAAAAAAAACCTGTGAAACTAATAGGGAAACTTCAATGGAGCACAAAGCAACGCATTTCATGTACCCTGACTGAAAAGCGCAAAAACGTTTTACTCTAATTAGCGCGTACGATTAGTGTAAGAGTTGTCAACTTGATGACACCCAACAAGGTCAAAGTTATACTTGAGATACAGGGGTAACCATTGCGTACGCATTTTACCAAAAAGGCAACACTTTAATGAGGTGAAACTAGCAGAGCAACTCATGTGAACCTCAAACAAACAAACGTATATCACGTACCCAATTTGAAAGATGTGAGGACTTTTTAGCACAAACATTTATCGTATCAGATGCCAGTTTAGATGACATCCAATGTGGCCACTGTAATACTTGAACAACGTGGTAACCATTGCGTACTCATTTCTCAAGAAGAAACACTTTAACGAGGTGAAAAACCAGTGAAACTACAGGTCGGATTACTCGTATGAACCACAAACAAACTTATTTCATGCCTGTCAATAGTAGGTCAGTCTGGAACCAAAAGTCGTAAACAACTTTTAATGACTGTCACGGAATTCTAATTCCACCTTGAATTCCGGTGACGCAAACGCTCGTTTTCACTGATGTCCGGGAGTAAAGCGAGGCGTGACCATCTGCGTCATGAGAAACATCTACACGCAGGAGCCAATGAGAAGTCAGAAGACGATTCGAGCGCGGAGTTCGAGAAAAAGACAGGAGAGAAGTGAGAGAAATGTGGTGATTGAAACGTGAGAGCTCACATAAAATGTGACCTCTTGAGGAAACCGACCTGCAGCTATAATTTCTGTTATTCAATCCGCAAACTGGACGGTGGATGGGAACGTCGAGCCACCACGACGGAGACGGCTTCAGAGTGACGAACTGCGCAATTGGAAATAACCACGTCATGCAGTGAAGCCAAGAGGGCGGAGGTTCGTTTCTTCAAGAAGCGGGAAAGACAGCTGAGCGACTCTTATCCTCAGTCGTCAGTTGGAAAACCTTCAAATGGATTCTCGAGGACGATATCGGAACACGGTTTTGCATTAGTAAGTGCTGAATTTCTTGTGGGCTATAGAGCTAATTTAGTGAAAGCTGCATTTAATGAACTTTATCGCAGAGACCTTCGTTATGAAACCAGAGTTTTCGGCTTATGGCCGTTTGGTCTGTGTGCGTATTCATATTAACAGCTGGGCTTCATATTAATTAAGATTCCTTAATTCTACGGAAGTAACGTATAATGCAGTTCTCCGTTCGTGCTGTTAATGCTTGTCTGGTGCTCTAAATTTTAAGAAAAAAAAGTTAACAGCCGTTGTTAAGTTCAATTTGTGTTTCAGTTCAACACGTGTGTTTGTGAATGCATTTATTCCTTTTAATAAGAATTACGGTTATACAATTATAAATATATCTAATTTGTATTGTTGTTTCTTTATCTATTTGAATTTTTAGCCCTCAAGTGTGTATAACTTTTAAATTTCGTTACATGGACTGATAGACTATTTACTTAGTTTTCTAAGACTCTCAATTTGAGTCACGCCAGGGGTCATTGTCCTTTTATCCAAAGGCGTTGTGTCTTACAATTATTTTATTTTACATAACATAATTTCTTTTAACCGGACTTTGGACTTTCCCTGTATGAGACTGAATTATCCACACTACTAGTGATTTTTATGCGCGGCTTTAATTTGTGTATTGTTAGACTTTTCAGCCCGCATGATATATATGTAATTTAGTATGAACTTTGAACTTTATATGGTCCCTCAAGGCTTATGCGTTTATGCTATGAAAGCTTTGTATGAATTCAGATTTGGTATGCGATTTTGATTTTCATAATTCATCCATTGCTATTATTGTAAAAGATATTTTATGGTGCAGCTGTAATGTGTATTCATTGTTATGATATGAATAGGTTAAGAAGCAGTCAAGGGTTTCTTATGTGTTTACTGAATTGCGGGTGTAATCTCTGTTTGAATAGCATTGGCTATTAGTGAATTTACTTTTATGGTATATCATTCCGTGCCCAGGATTAGGCTCGGTGGTTTGCTAATTGTTGATTGTTAATTATTACAATTGTTAATATTACTTACGATTGTTGCATTGTAGTGTTAAGGAACTATTACAATTATTATTTTCTTAATTATTTCAACCTAGTAGATAAGTTTTTGCTAGAGTCATTTGTGTCTTACTATATTCAAGTCAAATTTGATTTATTTTGATTATTACTCAATTAAACATTTCTTTTTGATTTTACAATCAGTGTGCTGTTACATGTCATTTAATTCCACTGCGCTACTCTCATCTTTATCTAATATTGCATGTTACAGTGCCGGCGCGTGGAGCAGAGCACGTGAGACCACAGGTTAATTATTCAAGCTAATTACCAATTTTTTTCCCTTTCTCATGTATCCGCCTTCATTTGACGGTGTGTTGCTATTGTGCTCTTCCTTATTTCGGTGCCTGCCAGTGCTCAGTGTAGTGAAGTCCCATTTATTATTGAAGTGTGTGTTTTTATTGTTAATGTCGGCAGTTTGTGTCATCGAGTAGAAGTGCTTCAACTGTTGGTGGTGCAAGTGCTTTGTGATAGTGTGATCTTCTTTACGCAGCGTGTCTAGTGCTGTGTGTGCCGTTTCTGACATATAAACACAACTGACAAGGAGGACAGCAAACACTGCAATGATTAAAAGTAAAAGGACAAGACATAGCCAACTACATTATGAAGTTTCGGAGACTCGCAGGAGGGCTAATAGACCCCTCACAGACCGATAAATTCTACTTTTTCTTGCAAGGTCTTCCACATCGGATAGCGTCTCAAATTCGTCTTAAGGAACCAGCAACGATCGAGGATTGCATCGCGTACACAGAAAAATGATTCTGTGCCTTCACAGGAGGAGAGGCCACACCCAAAGAGCCAATGCAAATCGATGCTATTGTTCGCCAGACTGGAGCCAGATGCAAAACGCCCCAGGAGAGACGCAAGTGTTATAGTTGCGGATGTCCAGGACACTTGCGGAAAGACTGTGACAATTTCGACAACGTCCCCATCCAGAACTATGATCTTATTCTGGGGTGGCGATGGATAGACCAAGCCAACATTATGTTCGACTGTAAAAGATACGTTGCACCACACAAGTTAATGGGAAAAAATTCTGGCTGCCCCAATGGTATCAGGATGACAAGGACACTTTTATCTTGGGGAAGGAGCTGTGTTGTATACTGCGAGAAAAGGACCCTCACCCTGTTTAAGAAATATACACCCGATGTTGACCCGAGAACAAGATCGCCTACGTCCACCCGGATTGCAGGAACATCATCGCAGAGTTCAGCGACATGTTCAAGGAGGAGCTTCCTGCAGGGCTACCCCCGAAGCGAGGTACCCAAACATGAGGTACAGCTCGAGCAGAGCTGTGTCCCCTTCAACTCGCCGCTGTACCCTCTATCTCAAGACGAGGAGGAGGAGCTTCACAGGACACTGCAAGATCTCTTAGGTAAGGGCCTCATTCAACCCTCAACCTCTTCTTTTGCGTCTCCCATTCTATTCGTGGTTAAAAAAGTTGGCAAACTGCGTTTATGCGCCGATTTGCATAAAATAAATAAAATGACGAAGGACAATTTCTATCCAGTCCCTCGCACGATTTGGGCTATTTGATTACCGAGTGATGCCCTTTGGCCTAAAAGGGGCGGCTGCGACGTTCGCTAAAGCCATCAACGAGTCTCTTCAAGGTCTCATTAACCGCGGCATCGTAGTCTATTTTGACGACATCCTAATCTACGCCCAAAACATGTCACAATTGAAGGGGAGGTTGAGGAAGGTGCTACAAAGGCTTCGTACCAATGTGTTCTATCTGCGCACCTCAAAATGCCAGATAGGACTACCAGAGGTGGACTATTTGGGCTTCAGGTTATCCAGTAAGGGGAAAGCTTGTGAAACGAGGCTCACACAAGCAATCATCCAGTGGCTAGTGCCCAACAACGTGCATCAACTACGGTCCTTTTTAGGTATGGCTCAATTTTACCGGCATTTTATAGCCAATTACGCCTGAGTTACAGGGCCTATATATGGCCTACTGAAAGAGAACGTCCCCTACAGGTGGGGCGAATCTCAGCAAAGATCGTTCCAGAAATTGAAAAGAACATTCACAAGCCCCCTATACTGAAAATATTCAACCCTAACAAGCAAATCCATATATTATGCGACACTTCCGAGGACGCCATAGGAGCCGTCGCTGCACAAGTGTATGGGGGAAATTATTCCCGATTGCATATGAATCTCGCTGGTTTAGAGCGGATGAAAGCCACCTGTCCATATATGCTAAGGAACTGCTAGCAGTCGCACATGCCGTAAGGATCTGGCGACATTATGCTCAACAAGTAGCAACAGTCATCAACACCGGCAATCAGGTGGTATCCAGGCTGCTGACGCAAGCCAGGCTGTCGAGGCTACAGGCGCAGGTGCTACAGCAGATTATGGATTTCAACATAACATTCCGCTATATCCGAACAGAGCACAATGTTTTGGCTGATGCTCTGTCCCGATCGTTTTATAAAACAAACACCCAGTGCAACATCAACACGCAGGAAGCTCTGCGGTTGGGGCTGGCGAGCATGTCACGAAATTCTAATTCCACCTTGAATTCCGGTGACGCAAACGCTCGTTTTCACTCTCAGATATTCTATTAGTCCGGGAAGAAAGCGAGGCGTAGCAATCCGCGTCATGAGAGACATTTACATGCAGGAGCCAATGAGAAGTCAGAAGACGATTCGAGCGCGGACTTCGAGAAAAAGACAGGAGAGGAGAGAGAGAATTGTGGAGATCAAAACGTGAGAGCTCACGGAAAATGCGAGCTCTTGAGGAAACCGACCTGCAGCTATAATTTCTGTTATTCAATCCGCAAACTGGACGGTGGATGGGAACGTCGAGCCACCACGACGAAGACGGCTTCAGAGTGACGAACTGCGCAATTGGAAATAACCACGTCATGCAGTGAAGCCAAGAGGGCGGAGGTTCGTTTCTTCAAGAAGCGGGAAAGACAGCCGAGCGACTCGTATCCTCAGTGGTCAGTTAGAAAACCTTCAAATGGATTCCTGAGGACGATATCGGAACACGGTTTTGCATTAGTAAGTGCTGAATTTCTTGTGGGCTATAGAGCTAATTTAGTGAAAGCTGCATTTAATGAACTTTATCGCAGAGATCTTCGTTATGATACCAGAGTTTTACGCTTATGGCAGTTTGGTCTGTGGGCTGGGCTTCATATTAATTAAGATTCCTTAATTGTACGGAAGTAACGTATAATGCAGTTCTCTGTTCGTGCTGTTAATGCTTGTCTGATGCTCTAAGTATTAAGAAAAAAAAGTTAACAGCCGTTGTTAAGTGCAATTTGTGTTTCAGTTCAACACGTGTGTTTGTGAATGCATTTATTCCTTTTAATAAGAATTACGGTTTTGTATTGTTGTTTCTTTATCTATTTGAATTTCTAGCCCTCAAGTGTGTAAAATTTTTGAATTTCGTTACACGGACTGATAGACTATTTACTTAGTTTTCTAAGACTCAATTTGTGTCACACCAGGGGTCATTGTCCCTTTATCCAAAGGCGTTGTGTCTTACAATTATTTATTTTACGATAACGTAATTTCTTTTAACCGGACTTTGGACTTTCCCCATATGAGACTGAATTATCGACACTACTAGTGATTTTTATGCATGGCTTTAATTTGTGTATTGTTCCATTTGATATATATGTAATTTAGTATGGACTATATATGGTCCCTCAAGGCTTATGCATTTATGCTGCGAAAGCTTTGTATGAATTCAGATTTTGTATGCAATTTTGATTTTCATAATTCATCCGTTGCTATTATTGTAAAAGATATTTTATGGTGTGACTCTGATGTGTATTCATTGTTATGATATGAATAGGTTAAGAAGCTGTCAAGGGTTTCTTATGTGTTTACTGAATTACGTGTGTAATCTCTGTTTGAATAGTATTGGCTATTAGTGAATTTACTTTTATGGTATATCATTCCGTACCCAAGGTTAGACTCGTTGGTTTGTTAATATTATTTATTACATACGATTGTTGCATTGTAGTGTTAGGGAAATATTACAATTATTATTTTCTTAATTATTTCAACCTAGTACATAAGTTTTTGCTAGAGTCATTTGTGTCTTACTATATTCAAGTCAAATTTGATTTATTTTGATTATTACTCAATTAAACATTTCTTTTTGATTTTACAATCCGTGTGCTGTTACATGTCATTTAATTCCACTGCGCTACTCTCATCTTTATCTAATATTGCATGTTACAATGATTTAAAAAATACTAAAACAAACTCAGGTTAAAAGAAAAGAAAAACGAGTTTTGACCTTACCGTATAGACGCGCTTTTACCGGCATGCCGGAAAATCTGAGGTTCACCAAATTTCCTGTCTCCTTTTTCTGGTTCCTAAACCGGCATGCCGGAAAAAAGTGAAGAGGGCCGCAAAATGTGAATATTTTATCGATAATTATTAATTACATTGTGTTTATAAACAAAGTGTTGCGTTGCAAAGTAAATTTAAATTACGAGGTTTATTCTTGTTTAGGTCGAACATAGGGTGATTATATTAAAAGTTTATGGGCATATATAATATTAGCTGCATTGATATGCAGCTTATAAATATTACAAATTTAGTTAAACAGAAGGAACATTCTGAAAATGAGAAAACAATGCTAAATACAATGAGAACACGCTTGACAAATGCAAGCAATCCAAATACCACCAAATAAAACAAGAAAATGAAAATAAAAACAGGAAAAGTTATTAGTCATCTGAACGATCAGCATCACTACTTTCACAGTCTGTCAAGTTCCAGTCTGTTCTGTTGTCGTCATTTATATCAGAAGAAGGGTTACTGGTAATTGCCCCAGAATTTAAATCATCCGCCATTGTCAAACTGAGGAAATAACAAGCGCCTACTAGTGAGGGGGAAACTCAATTTTCTGTCTCGAATTCTCCAGCATGCCGTATAAAACGGGGTTTTACGGCCCCCTGGTCATCCTCGATTATATACGGCATGCCAGTCAAAGCGCGTCTATACGGTAACACTGTGTGTAAAACGGGTTAAAATTGGGGATTGGTGAAAAAAATGTGGGCCCTAGAGTCACAGAAAATTGAACTCAGACCATCACTCAACCAGTGAGTGATAACCTGGACTGTGAAGTAACAGTAAAAAGTCGAAGTGAAATTTTAACCTAAATTTAACCTAAATCTCGTATAGAATGATGCCAATATTACACTGACCATGCTCACCCTTAAAAAGAATAAACATTGAGAGAGAGAGAGAGAGAGAGAGAGAGAGAGAGAGAGTCAGAGAGAGTCGGAGTTATCAATAGTCAATTGAAACAATGTACCAGCAAATTTGCCAAAAGGTAGTGTTTAATTAGGTGAATAAACAGTGTAACTAATGAGGGGGAAACGTATTACACATTACCTAACTGGAAGACATGAAGCTTTTTTTAGTTTGGATTAGCGTAAACGAGGTTAGTTGGAGACCTGCAACACTGTTCATGCCGAACGCTGTAGACTGCACCCAAGAAGCTGATAACAGCTACGTACGAATTTGTTAATAGTTACCCACTGCATACACCATTGCGTATACTGTAGAACTAACAATAACAAAGAAGATAAAAAAACGTAAGTTTCGGACCAAAAGTAAAAAGAATAGTTGAATTGAATTATTAACAACTGTATTCAATGAATTTTGAGAAAGCACCCTTTTATCAATGTCAGTTAATCTGACATGTTAGTATAAATGCACTCGCAATCTTTGGGAAATCGTGAACGGTTGTCCACGCATTTGAATATTTAGCAACGTTGAGAGCAAATAAAAGCAGCATAAAATGAACATTGAAACTAAAAGAATATTTGAACGTCAACACTGCCTATGTCATCCCACTGAGCACTATTGTTGTTGAGAAATCAGTGCAGAAAATTGCATATAACTTGTGTCAAAAAGTGAAACGGAATTGTAGCATAAATACTGTATAATTGTATTCGATGACAATTACCCAAGGAAAAGAAGTCATTTAGCATTTGTAAAAGATTAAGGGACAAGAAACCTTGTAAGAGAGAGAGAGAGACACACACAGAGAGAGAGATGAAGATAAGGTTAACTTTATCGATTTGAAACAACGAGAAATGCAGCATTTTTAATGACCACTGCAATTCATTTCAGTCATATATTAGTAAAGAGAAACATGCATAAACTTCGACAATGTTGAAATGGGAAATTTTGTAATTTTTAAACTCACAATTTTTAAATTAAATTCATATAAAAACCAGCAATGATGTAAGAGATAGGGCATGTTGGCAATCAAGATGTACATCGAAAAGACAAATTTTTTTTTCAAACAGACTCACGCGAAAACGAAAGAATAACAAACAGCAAATTGATGTTAAAGAGCTCGAAAAATTTGATTAAACAAAATTTTCAGTCGAAAGAGTAACAAGTCTCAATACGAATGCAACTACAACTAGTTGGATAGGGGACCCTGAGGGATTGCAACAGTAGACGGACAATAGTGAGTTTATCATTACATTAGAGAGTTAGTTTTTTTACGAGAATTCAGTTACGAGATATTCAAGCAGTGTGCTCGTGCAAAAATTTCTCGTCAATGGCAAATCTGCAATCTTGTGTTTTTTTTCGTATCGAATCTGAATCAAAACAACCAACAAGATATGATATTAGGGTACAAGTGGCGCCATCTAGTGTCAGAAAGGGAATATTTTTTAAAGTTAAGAAATAGAGCAAGTACACTAAATTCAACTGTATTACACTAGGCGGAGTAAAAAGTACTCAAAGGGATTCCATTTTCCATAAATAGATCATTGAGAGTGATAACTGGTTGCTAACTGACTCATGTTGGTGGATAACAAGGCACAAACAGGCACTCGACTAAGCGAGAGAACTAAGATGGAGAATTTTTGGCCGGATGTTCTCGCTATACACAAACTGCGCATGAACAAGGATCTCATTACGCAATCGACATTTGCCAACGAGATCGAAAAATTTTTTCGTGAATTTTTTTCGTAACGTACGAGAATCGTCTAACTTTAACGGAAGTGACATCAAATTTTTTCGTTTTCGTACGAAAAATTTCTCGTAACGAAAAAAAACTAACTCTCTATTATCACCTGTTAGCACGCAAAGCAGTGGTTGCTAAAGTAACCTTCGGGGTTCACGCTGGTTGCTGGTATTACTTGAGTTGGTTCAGTATTCGCTTGCTTCATCCTGTGTGGGTAAAATTAGGAAGAATGTGTAACTAACTGAGAGCCCGGTTATACATTCGGCTTACGATCAACTAAAACCAAACGACGATAGAAAAGGCCTCAAACTCAACATAACTTACAATTTCGTTGCCCTGCCTAGTTTACTAACAAACCCGCCCAAATAACCCAAAAATAGAAAAGAGTAATGACGCCTGCTTTACTAAGTAACAATATTTTCCAATGCCCCATAAAATGTGAACTTAGTAAAACAAAAAAAAAAAATTTTTTTAGTAATACCTTAAAAGCGAAATTTGCAATTTAACATTTATTGTGCAATGCAGATTAACTTAGAAAATTTAATATTTGTGCAAATTTAAATACATTAAAAGTAAAATTTGAATTTTATTTTATTTTATTTTATTTTTTTAGAACGTCAGTTAAAATTTTATAAGGAATAAAAAGCAATCAGAAAAATAGTAACAAAAAACTGAAAAACCTGTAAACTTTTCATAATCATCATTATTATTTGTAATTATTTTTATAAGAAATCAATGCAAAAGTAGAAAAAAACAGATATGGAAATGTGGAGATAAATTTTCCAACGTTACGATTGGCTGCAAGAAATAAGAAATGAACAAGCCCTACCGCACATGTGATGCTATTGTATTAAAATTGAAACACTGCATTTTACATTAGCAAAATGCAGTAACCCTGTGGAATAGTCGAGGGTTTTTAGCTTAGATTAGCGTGAACATCGAACACAGTGGCTGTCGCTGCTGTTCACGTCGCGGATACGCTAGGCTTCGTACGGCCAGTGTGATAAGAATAAGAATTACGTACATTTTTGTAAATAGGAAAGGCTTTAATTAGGTGAAAAATCAGTGAAATGAATGGGGTGAACACCAATGCAATACCTACAAACGTATTTCAAATACCCAGGGTTGGAAACCTTAGATTTTTAGCTTGGATTAGTTTGAACGCCGAACGTGGTGACGGCGCGTCGCTGTACACGCCGCGTACATGATCATCTCGTATTCAACAGCGTGCAAATTTGTTAGATGGCAGCAGCCAGATGAGTAAACACACCCAAAACAAGGACCACCACCAAAAAATTAAGGACCAACACCCAAAAAAATGAACCACACCCCATAACAAGGACCACCACCCAAAACAAGGGTCAACACCTAAAACAAGTCGCAACACCACCGAAAATAAGGACCAGCACCCAAATAGGCAACAGCCGAAAATTAGAAAAATGGCTGGTAAAAAATTAAGATATTACAGAATAAAATGAAAAATAAAATTTAAAAATAATCATATATGCTGTGACGTAACGGGAAAAACCCATCACGTGATCAGAAAATGGCCGCCTGTGACGTCAGTATTGTGTTGGAGGGGTGTGAGGTCACGTGACACGAATACTGCACGCTGATTGGTCAGTTTTGGCCACGCCTACCTCATTATATATTCACCCCAATCGAGTCTTTTCCTACTCATGGCCATCCAGATCGACCGATCTGACGCCTTGTGACTTTTGGCTGTGTGGATACCTGAAGTCAAAAGGGTACCGAGGCCAACCCACATCATTGGCAACATTGAAAGATTCCATCCGGCAACTTGTGTCTGCCTTACCGAGAGAAATGTTGCTTAATGCAGTGAACCGTGTGGTGTCTCATCTGACGGTTCTGTTGCTGAATGACAAATGGCACATTGAACATTTCTAAGCCATTACTTAATCCGGCACCTTACGTCTGAGAATGTGCATAAACTAATGTCTGTATGTAACCTGACATCACCATCTCTTGGTCAAAAACAGAACAATTCAATCGTTTTTGTCCAAACAGAATATTTTTATCTGCATTCGTGCGATTTATTGAGTTTCAAAATTTTTTCCCGATTTTTGGTTCACCCTGCACTTTAAATTCGAAGAAAGAAAATTTTTATTAATTATAATTTTGCATATACGAAAAACCAACAGTGGGTAACAATCTACCAAATTTCCATTCCTATTAACCAAACTGGCAAGGATTTAATACTATC
>JAHWFO010070722.1:830-34500 GCA_023313115.1 Rhysida immarginata | reverse complement strand
TGAACCGATTTAGATAATATTTGTAACTGGTTCGTGCCATGAACCATATTCATCGACTGACGAAAACAGATTTTGAAAATCTTTCATAGCCTCGGAGGAGTTTGAGTTACAGAGAGACAGACAGACAGACGGACAGACAGACAGACACGTTTCCCCACGCGGATAGCATAAAGCACCTTTCAGTACTTAATAATAAACTATTAAGGAATGACATAACCAAGTACCGAAAGGTTAAACTAAACCACTCGCGGAACTATGTTAACATTTTTTAAACCGCCCTATGTTAACATTGGAAGTTTCTAATGGACCATAATGAAACCATTAAACCACGTAACTTTGAAATAATTTCGACTATCATTAATATTACGTTATATTCATTCATGATATAGCATTCCAAGTTGTTTGATATATTACATGCCATATTTTAGCATTGCAAGTTCCTATGAACCATGTGTGTTCCACTAAACCAGGTTCCTTGAAACCAATTTGGACTATCATTAATTTTACGTTATATTCCTTCATGACGCCACATTCCAAGTCGTTTGATATATTATATGCCATATTTTGGAATTGAAAGTTGAAAGTTATAAATTCTTTAGTATATTTTAATCTATTGCTGGTGTTTATTTTTTGAATTAATAACTACTGTTTTTCCCTTATCTCTTTGTGATATCATTAAACGGTGTCTTTTTTTAAAAAAATATTTTAACTTAAAACTTTATTTCTCCACCTTCGAAACTTTTGAATTTATTGATTGATTAATGCACTTTTTTTCTTAAAAGGTTTTATTACTATTGTCTGTACTTAAATCAGACACTATATATTTCCAATATCTCCGATCGTCTCCCCCCTTCATCCATTCTTGACCTAACCATTTTTTGGTGAAGACATAGCCTATGACATGATCCTTATAGGTAAACAATATATTAATCTTCTCGAGGAAGGTATAGGAAAGTACCCCATTTTTACCCCATCATCTCCACTATTTAATCCTCCTATTTTCTTTTTTTATCAAAGAATTGATTTTTTCGAACGTAGTATTTAGAAAACATAAAAAAAACTATCTTCTTTCCTTTCTTATCATTTTCGACCGAATGATATATCACTTGCCTTATGTTGCCATAGTTCTAAAGATCGAAGTGACTACCACCCCCCACAACTCCGACCCCGTTAGGGTACCTAAAATGTGTTGTTCCTCCTACAAAAATATAATTTATACGTACGAGGGTTATTCGTAAAGTAAGGTCCGCAAAACAGTTTTGCAATAAAAACAAAACTACTATATATATTTTCAAAATTTTTTCTTTTCGATATTCTATGTACTTTTAACTATTTTCCCACATAGTTTTCAAGTTTATTTAAGCATTTATCATAGCGCTCAATATACGTCCGCATGATCACTTCATAGAAGATGCCGCCGGTGAAGAAACTCGCGCAGTTTTCACTTGTTCATCGTCGCTGAAATGCAGGCTGCCGATGATCTCTTTTATCTGCCGGAACAGGTAGTAGCCACTGAACGCGAGGTCCGGACTGTTAAGCGGGTGGTCAAGTTGTTCCCAACTAAGGGCTCGTCCATGTATTACGTCATCATTAGATAGAGGGGGGAGGGGGTTTGAAAATGCTGACGATTGATATTGAGGTGGAGGGAGGGGTGGTAGATTTCACTGACGTCAGCACCAACGAAACAGGGCTGACGATATAGAACACGAAATATCGTCCGTGGCCAACAAGATTTACTCGTCCACGTATCGTCTATATTTCGTCGGCCCCACAACAAAAATACCAGGTCGATCGCGTCGGCCTCGGAGCAATTGAGCAGGAGTTTTTAGAGCCGCGATTCGGAACAATTTATATATTGTTTCATTAGGAAATTAGCTGTCACATTATCATCTTTCAAGAGCACAACCTAGACTGCCTTTTTGTTGCCACAAATGGCCCATGAAGATCAGCGTTTAACAGAGTGGAGCAAAGGATGGCAAAGCTAAAGTTGGAATTGCTGGTCTTTTGCTTATACATGATCATTTTGGTGCACAGCTAAATGAGAAAGGAGAGACAACTGATGTTGCCTTAAAAAAAAAAAAAGAATTTTCGTCATGCAGGGGAAACACCGGCTGAAATTTGAAAAAACATCCAGTGGATGCAGCTTATTTCGGAGTTTATTTGTAAAGTGAATAAATCAATATCTGTAACTTTTTCACAGCCAGATTCTTGCAGAAAATGAAGGCCCTTCCCTGAGAACTGTCTGAAGAAAAAAAAATCATTTCCAGCTTTCAAGGTCATTCAAACCGTAACTTTTTCCCTAGAAGAAAATTTCCAATTACGAACTTGTAGAGCACCCCAAAATTAGCCTAAATCCATGTTTACTTTAACTGATTCATGGGAAAATTGTGTGAGATAAATGAGGATGAAGATTGGTATACTATTCGTCACCCCCCCTCCCCCTCATTCAAGATTGGCACCGTTGCTCACGCGAAACTGTAAGTTATTCAAATTTAATTTGCATGTAGTTTCTTCACGGTCTCCATAAATTGTGCCGTCAGACCTTTTTCGTTGCTCTTCATACGACCTGAGTGTTGCTGCCACTTACTGTTCTGTATTAGTTTCATCACAGTTTCATCAAAGTCGTTGAACTCCAATTGCAATGTTTATTTGTATTACGTACCAGCGTCGCATCGATGTCTCGACCGTGTACCTGTAACAGAACAGACTTATTACGTTTTAATTTATTGTTTTTCATCGAAGTCCGACTAAGAACGTTACATGTCTTTTGTTCGTTTCTGTTCGAGCTTTGCTTCAGCATTCGCCAACGAGGGTGGCAAAATTTGTTGCGTGTTTCTGATTACATCACCATTTTATTTTACGTAAGAACTGACGCACAGTTACGTGTGACACGATGACGCAGTATCCACTGCATGAGATGGTCGACATGGTCTTCTGCTATGGTGCAAGTAATAAGAGTATTACTGATGCAAAAAGACTGTATGCAGAGCGACTTCCGACTCGACGCCATCCTCACTACAGAACACTCCAGCACATCATCAACAGATTCCAAACCACAGGATCTGTTCAGCAGCTACCACGAGAATGTCGTCCGAGGACTGCAACAAATGATGATGCTAGGCTTATGGTCCTAGCAGCAGTCGCAGCTAATCCTCATACAAGTGTCCGAGCAATTTCACATGGTCTGGTTATTAGCAAATCTTCCGTGTGGGACATTCTCTCGACACAAAACTTCCACCCATACCATATTCATTGTGCCCAAGCTCTGGAATTACGAGACTATGGTTCCCGTGCAGAGTTTTGCGACTGGCTGCTCTGTCAAATTGATGACGACCCACAGTTCGTAGGCAAGATTCTGTGGTGTGATGAGGC
This sequence comes from Rhysida immarginata, assembly GCA_023313115.1. Taxonomy (NCBI): domain Eukaryota; kingdom Metazoa; phylum Arthropoda; class Chilopoda; order Scolopendromorpha; family Scolopendridae; genus Rhysida; species Rhysida immarginata. Next base: position 31,128 of record JAHWFO010070722.1, on the reverse strand, counting down.
CCAGTTTTCACGAAACGGTACTGTCAATCGGCATAATGTACACTATTGGTCAGAGGAAAATCCTAGGTGGCTGAGACCAATATCACACCAAGTGAACTGGGAAATGAATGTTTGGTGTGGCATTTATGGGACAAAAGTCGTAGGTTCTGTTTTTTATGAAGGTATCCTAACTGGTCAGCGCTACCGGGATGAAATACTGACTGGTGTGGTGGAAGAGTTTCTAAATAATTTGCCATAGGTAGAACATCCAGGACTATGGTACCAGCAAGACGGTGCACCGCCACACTTTGCAAGAACAGCAAGGGAATGTTTGGATGGAATGTTTCCGAAAAGATAGATTAGCAGAAACGGACCGGATCTTACACCCTTAGATTTCTTCATTTGGGGGTATTTAAAAGAAAAGGTTTATGCCACGGAACCCAGGACACAGCGTGAACTTCAAGGACGAATTGAAGTGGCCATTAGGCAAATTCCTGCCATGACAATGACAGCCGTCCAGAAGGCAATCACCTATCGTGCACAGTTATGCCTTGCAGCCGAAGACCAACACATACTTTAAAATAACCTATATTCGATTTTGGAGCTCAGGACTTAAATTACATGTAGTATTCAACGATGTGTACTGGAGCGTTGTCGTGGTGCAGGATCCAATCTCCAGAAGCCCACATTCTTGGCCGTTTCCGTCGAACTGCATCACGCAACCGTTGCGGTTTTACCGATTTTAAAACAAAATTTGATGCACTTTTGAGTTTAGAAATAAAAAGCTCACTAATTGATTTGTCTGTGACTTCTCAACACGATGGTGGGAGGGTAGCATACCAATCTTCATCCTCATTTATCTCACACAATTTTCCTATGAATCAGTTAAAGTAAACATCGATTTAAATTAATTTTAGGATGCTCTACAAGTTCGCAATTGGAAATTTTCTTCTATCTCTGACAGGGAAAAAGTTACGGTTTGAATGACCTTGAATTATAAACTTTAATAACCTTAAGGAAAGAAATTAATCCATTGAAGGAAAGCTGAGTTCAAGGAAATTTTCCTCCCTAAAAATTAGGATATCCCCCCTAAAAAATTAATAAAGATTGGATTAGAAAGTGAGGTAAACATTGGGGTAGGAAAGGTGGGGATAAAAAGAAATTAAAAAGAGGTATAAAAATGGGGAATAAAGAAAGAGTAAAAAGAGATAAAAAATATCGTCACCCCTTTTTATCCCACCCTTTTTAACCAGAAAATATTCCAATAAAAATTGATTTTCTCGAACATTGTATTTTGAAAATCGAAAGGAGTGCTCTAGTCTTTCGGTTTCATATTACAAGCCATAAGCTGCTATTTGGTAAATTATAATAGTTTTAGAAGGTCACTTAACTGCTAGACCCATATATCGTGCTACATTAGAGTTCGGCCCCCATAACTCCGACATATTAGAAAAATTAGGCACAATACAATGAAGTAATGTAGTCTTGCTTAAAGGAATCTACATACCAAATTTCATTTCTTTACATATCCAAATACCTATCTTTATATTCCCACCCCAGTGCTTTTAGTGCTTTATGGGTAGACAAGAAAAGCGAAATAGTTAAGTGATGCAAACAGGCAACCCCCACCTTCTCTAAATCTATTACTAGAGGAAAGTGACCAAATTACAGTGTATTGTTTTTGACATGCAAACTAAGAAGCAAAAAATACTGAAAAAATGTGGAACACTTACATAGTTAAGTTACTTTATTGGTCGCAATATTAAAAACATCATAAAATAAAACGTCATTTAAAATTTTTTATTCTAGAACATTACTCGTTTACCAGTAATTCAAAAAACTGCTTCAAAACCTGGCCCCTAAACCGGGCATTTCTTTTCATGAAATTATATATTAAAAGGAGATAATAAATATTGAACGAAAGAAAATCGTTTATTTCCTTTAAAAACCAAAAATAGCAAATTCATTATTATTAATGAAATATCAGGTGCTCAATTATCTCAAATGCATTTTAGATGAAAAAAAAATAAAAAGGCTTATTTTTACTTAAAATTTTTTATGAGAATAAGTAATCATAAAAATATAGGGGGCTCGCCTTAGGAACAGCGTGGGGATCCTCTCGAGTATATTTTTTTAATTAATATTTCTCGATAATTATGCGGTTTAACATCAAACTTACACAAATACTAGCTGTTTTAATAATGAATAAGTAGGTATAACAATTAAATTATTTATCTTCAAAATCCTTACACAAAACATGTGGAACTGAAGAGCATAAAAAGTTACGAAATCACAAAATATGCCGCCGTTGAAAAACAACAGATTGATAAACACCTTGGGAATGGTACTCCAATAGGCAGTTGCCTAAACAATTACGTCAATCCTTCACTGCCATGCTGAAGCATATTATATTACAGAGCAGAAATTGAGGGGGTCCGCTTTTCCTCACTTTTATCTATAAATTAAGCTTTTATTTAAACATTAATATTAAATAACTGACATCGATCGTCAAAATTATTATACTTTGGTGTATACTTTCATATGAACAAGACAAATAGTTGGATCAAAACCACGTCATATTTGTTCAAACTCAAGAGTTATCGGTATTTAACTTATTGGAGCGCGGCGAATATTTGAGGGCGGCGTGAATTTGGGGGCTGCGTTAAATGCATTCCATAGCATTCTTGCTGCTTTTTTATTTTTTTAAAATATGTCGGTAAATAATTAAAATTTCTATTTGTTTTCTTAATAAAATTACCTTACATTTACCTTAATATTAAAAATTTCTTAAGAAATAAACCATTAAGGAATGACATAACCAAGTACCGAAAGGTTAAACTAAACCATTCGCGGAACTATATTTTTAAACCGCCGTATGTTAACATTGGAAGTTTCTAATGGACCATAATGATACCATTAAACCATGTACCTTTGAAAGAATTTCAACTATCATTAATATTACGTTATATTCCTTCATGACACATCATTCCAAGTTGTTTAATATATTACATGCCATATTTTAGGATTGAAAGTTCCAATGAACCATAATGGTTCCACTAAACAAGGTTCCTTGAAACCAATTTCGACTATCGTTAATTTTACGTTATATTCATTTTTGACACATCATTCCAAGTCGTTTGATATATTACATGCTATATTTTAGCATTGAAAGTTCCACTGAACCATTATGGTAACACTAAACCAGGTTCCTTGAAACCAATTTCGAATATCATTAATTTTACGTTATATTCTCTCATTACAACTCATTCCAAGTCGTTTGATATATTACTTGCTATATTTTAGCATTATAAGTTTCACTGAACCATAATGGTTCCACTAAACGAGGTTCCTTGAAACCAATTTCGAATATCATTAATTTTACGTTATATTCATTCAGACAGATCATTCCTAGTCGTTTGATATATAACATGCCATATTTTAGCATTGAAAATTTTTGAGGGTGTCATAAGTGTACTATTAGAGCACGTGTCATTGTTTCGATTTCAACCATTTTCAAAATGGTTCATTCCCGGAACCATATTTATTAATTGGCGAAAATAATAATGAATAACCGCATCTATTTCGTCATTACGATTTGTTTTATATATTATTCAATATCTTCCCATTGAAAATTGCTAGCGGGAAAATAGAGGTACCATTTGTGCACGTGCTAATAAACCGATTTAGATAATATTTGTAACTGGTTCGTGCCATGAACTATATTCATCGACTGACGCAAACAGATTTTGAAAATCTTTCATAGCCTCGGAGGAGTTAGACGGACAGACAGACGGACAGACGGACAGACGGACGGACAGACAGACAGACAGACAGACAGACAGACAGATAGACAGACAGACATACGGACAGACAGACACGTTTCCCCACACTGATAGCATAAAGCAACTTTCGGTACTTAATAACATAAGGGTTATTAATTATCCAATAATAAAAGCGGCGGCATTTATTTCATTTTAACTTTTTATGATGCGGCGTCTATTTAATAGCTGTGATAAAATGGGGACAGGTATTATTCAAAGAATACGGTATGTGATGTTTGCAACTGTCGCAACTTACTTACTTACTTACTTACTTACTTACTTACTTACTTTTTAAACCCGCTTATCCGTTAGTGTCGCGGGGGCAGCAGCCCTATGGAGGATCTCCAGCGATCGCGCTCTTCCGCCATCAGGCGCATGTCCACCCTGGTAATACCCAAGCGACTCGAACCCAGATTCTCCATGTAGTCTAGCCACCTGATTCTAGCCACCCCTTGGTCTCTTACCCACTGGCTTGAAAAATAACAACTGCCTAGGAAGACCAGTTTGCGGCAACCGTATCACGTGGCTATACCAGCGCAACTGAGATCTTTCAATGCGGAAAAGTAGCGGCTCAACACCTAAAGACTCCCTTATTGTGCTGCTATACACTCTATCTAGTAGGGTAATACCTGCCACACCTCTCAGAAATCTCATTTCGGCCGCTTGTACCCGCGATCGCACTCTTTCGGTCATTACCCAAGCCTCATGACCATAGGTGAGAATAAGGACAAAGATAGATTTGAAGACGGAGAGCTTGGTTTGGTTACCCAGCTCGAGTTTCGTTACCACGGATCGCCACAGTTCACTTCTGACACAGCTTGCTGCACCAATCCGAGCATCCAATTCTTTTTCCTGCCGTCCATCACTCGTGAATGCAATCCCGAGATACTTGAATTTCTCCACCTATCTCAATGAGGCTCCCCTAACATGGCGAGCGCACTGAGCAGGCTGTCTTGAAAGGCAGTTTTAGCCACACTGATCTTCATCCCAGCTTCTTCACATTAAGAAGAAAATGCAAAGTATGCCTTCCACCTATGCAACACGCTATCCTCCGTTTTCAGAAGCCTCTTATCTGACCTCTTAATAGTTTGTGGTGAAGGAGACTTCTTTCCACGGAGGCGGCGCACGGTCTGCCAGAATACCTTGTTTGCCGAACCATAGTCTGCCTCCAATTTCTCCCCGAACTTCTCCCAGGCCTTAGCTTTAGCTGTTGATACTGTCTTTGCTGCTGCTTTTCACGCCTCAGTGTACCGCACTCGACTCGAAGTTGACTTATTTGCAAGCCATAGCAAATAGGCTTCCTTCTTTGCCTTGACAGCTTCTTGGATTTCACCGTTCCACCATGCAGTCCTTTTCTCACCGCCCTGCGCCACACTCAGCCGCTTACGACCACAGCACAATGCAGCCGAAGTAATCACAGCAGTTTTAAACAACTGCCACTCCTCTTCAAAAGAACCACGATCACTGGGTAGTTCTTTGAAACTCGAAGATATGTTATCTGCAAAGGTCTTCCTCATAGCTCTATCCTCCAATGCCTCCTATTTGATGCGCCAAGTTTGTCTGAACCTAGTATTTCGCTTGGTTGGCATGGATTCAGAGAACCGCAAAGTGCAGACAACAAGGTGGTGATCAGTTGATAGTTCTGCCCCTCTTCTCACACGAGTATCCAACGCTGATCGGAATAAGTCGGCTGAAACGATTACAAAATCAATCAGTGACTTCTGGTCCATTGCATCCCTGTACCAGGTATACTTATGGACATCCCTGTCCTGGAAGAAGGTGTTTGTGATGGAAAGTCCATTGTTGCATCAGAGATCCAACAAGCATCTCCCATTCGCATTTAAATCGAGGTCATCATTCCTCCCAATCACGCCTTTCCACGTTTGGTCATCAGCCCTTACGTGTGCATTGAAGTCGCCCACCAGGATGACAGAATCAGCACTCCCTCTCCTGCTAAGAGCAGCATCAACTTCATCTAGAAAAAGTGGGTACTCTGTGACTGCATTCGGAGCATATGCAACGAATAGAGAGAGAGAGACCGTTTTCCTACCTGAAGCCTCAGGAGACACAGTCTTCCACCTAAGGGGGTCCAATCTGCAACATAATCTGCAAGCCGTGGACTTGTGAGTGTCCCCACTCCCGCCTGGGCAGTCATGTTAGGGTCGACACCTGAGCAGAAGAGCTTCCACCCTCCTTCTAAGTCCACAGTTCCAGAACCCGGACGTTTCGTAGAGGTAATACCTATGATATCCAGTCGATATCGTTTGGCTTCCTCCACTAACTCTGATTCCTTTCCTGTCATGGAGAATACGTTCCAAGTGCCGATTGACAGCACCCGATCCCGTTGTCGCTCTGCCCGTTTCTCCTCCTGGGTAAGGGCATGCGCTGCCCCCGACCGTTTTCTCAAGCGCATAGCGAGTGCACTGGTGGGGTTTCTCGGAGGCATTGTTCCGAGATAACAGCTGGGAGACTGTTGACTATTTTTTCGAACGAGAGCCTCTGCCTAACTCCCGAACGCGGGTGACTTTAACCTGCGCCACACTCGATGCAGAAAGAATTCTCTCATTTGTCGACATCATGAGATATATGTTTGTTTGGATACTCTTCGACTCACTTCTCAACCATGACCTTTCTGGTAAGGGTGACCCTAAAGTAGCAGTGCTACAACCAGCATAGCTCACAGAATCCCTGAAGTACCCAAACCCCTGTCGCAACTTTTTCTATAAAAATATTTCTCGGAATGATTTATATATTATATGTATTAGATAAGTTATTTGTAAACGTTGTAGAAGAAATTTCCAAAACAGTCCATTAACTTTAGAACAAAAGGTGTTAATAATGATCTATCTATAGGAAAGTGCTCTTGGCGCCTGAATGGAAGAGTTGAGTGCCTAGTTTAAGCACTGAGAAGTAGACAAATCTAACTTTTGAGCCATGATCAATAGAGAAAATATTCCAATTATAAAATTGTAAAATGTCATCGATTTAGTGAAAATCCACTCTTTGCAAAAAAAAAAAAATAATAATAATAAAATAAGTGCATAAATGTCGTAAAATGGGAGAGAAAAATCCATGTATTGGGTGGAGGAGATGATCGGAGTGGCATTTTGTGATTTGTTTTATTTAATTTTAGTCAGTTTTTTATTGTGGCAATTATTAAATAGGAGCAATGTCGTGCGTTGCACGCAATATACGGTGTTTGTACGGTGGTGCTTGTTCTAAAGTTATTCGACTGTTTCGGTAATTACATCTACATCCTCTATATACTTAATTAAAATATTTTACACCCGTTTCATTTAGAATTTGTATACGAAGCAAAGGCAGACAACCAAGATTATGGTCTCTATCCAGAAAATCAGGACTATAATTTCAGAGAAAAAGGCATTGCAGCAAATCAAGACTACGATCCTTCACAAGGAAATCCTCGATTGCAAGAAAAAAGAATTTTTGGAACATTACGTAAGAGTATTTAAAAGACGTAAATTCTTAAGTCATCTTAACTGCAATATAGACATTAAAATTCATTAAAAGGCTGACCAGCACAAATTTCAGGAAATAATGTCAGAGAAACTAATGGTGTCTAACCGCAGCTAATAGCGCTGTGATGGATGATGTTGGAAAAGTAAATTTCAAATTGGGTTTATGACAAGACGTTTATGACAATAATTTAAGTAGATTGTTTAAATTGAAAACGTTGGAACTTAAAGTTCAAAACCAACTTGGGAAAGACTACTGAATTCATAGATTTCCACATTTTATTTCAGGACAACTAAAGAATTATTCTAAAATTCACTACAATTGCTTATCTATTATGCACTTTGAAGCCAAACTTTTCAGATCACCTCCTTTTGATGTTTCCTAAGGTATAAGCACTATTTTTAATAGAAGATCGAACGTCCTTTCGCCTTTAGTTGGTTAGGTAATATCGTATGTCTCAATGATAGTATGGAAATGGTGGTTTTATGGAAACATCATACAATACATTTTTGCCGTAATTCGAACCTACTTCGAAAAAGTCCATAGAGGGTATCTGTTCAGGTACTGCTAGGCCTCGGAAGTCATACGTAGCCGACGAGATAGACAGACCTCAGCATTGAAAAATCACCTGACCATAGTAATTGAACAACAATCCAAATCTCCATCTTGGATTTTAACAATCAGTGTTTTTTCGTTTAACAGTTGCATAGTGGTCAGAATTGCTGAGTAAATCAAGAAATAATAAGATCAGAGAATAGCAATACGGTAGATATTTAATGGTGCCAACACGTTTCGAAACAATTTCATTTGCCCCAATGATGAAATTGTTTCGAAACGCGTTGGCACCATTAAATATCTGCGTATTGATATTCCCGGACCTTCTTATTTCTTGGATTTTTCGTTTGTTGGAAACAACCATGGTGGATTGTTGCTCAAACTACAGGGTGATTACAAAAGAACTTCACACTTTTAAAAATTTATTACATCAAAGCTATTCAGAATATAGACAGACCACATACGGATTTTTAAAGAAAAACTCTTGAAGTTTAGCCTATTGTGACACAGTTAAAGATGTTCAATATGCCCCCCTGTCGTGACACGGCATACATCAATGCGGTAGTCGAATTCGTCCCAAACTCGCATTAACATGTCTCCATCAATCCCACGTATCGCTACCGTAATGAGTTCTTTCAGCTCGTCTAGGTCACGGGGAAGGGGTAAGGTGAAAACCTTGTCCTTTACACACCCCCATATAAAGAAATCACAAGGTGTGAGGTCTATATTCTATCAAGAGTTTTTCTTTAAGAATCCGTATGTGGTGTGTCTATATTCTGAATAGTTTTGACGTAATAAATTTTTAAAAGTATGAAGTTCTTTTGTAATCACCTTGTACTATGATTAAGTGACTTTACCGTTCCACGGCCCGTCATTTTCGTTGGTTGCGGAGGTCACATGCAAATTTTGGATAAAAGTTTAAAGTCGTGGAAACCAGCACTAGTCTCATAGTACAAGTTGTACCATCGACCGTCCATCGCGTCAAATGTTCTGGCAGTCTGTTTCGAATGAGCGACCGGTATATAATTTGTGTGAAGTTAAAGCTTTTATTTCAAACTTTTGTTTTCTGTGCATATTTTCAACGGTTCTATGAATGGCACTAACAAATTTCATAACAACAACATTCCAGACAGTATCATAAATTCAAGATAAATAATTATTTTTTTAAATTTTAAAATTCATAGATATGAGGTTAGTAGGTTAATTAACTAGATTAAAGTAGATAATTAATAAAAGAAAACAAAAATTTTGAATAAGATTGTAAATGGATCCAAGTTGAATTTTTGAATAACCTCTTGTCCAATAACACTGGGCAAGAACAAAATTGCTTCTCAGGTGAAAGTAGCCAATCTTGAATGAATTTAACGTGCTGAATACGAATATCACATTGAAAAAAGTTGATTGGCTCTCGTTGCAGAGATATTGATGTACTAGAAGAGGTACCCGGCGTTGCCCGGGATAATTACACTTGCACAAACTTTTCCTTTCATTGTTAGTTATGAGATATATATTGTTGGTTCATGCAGTGTGTTTGTGAATTGCGTGCTGATACCATTGTTGATACCTATTGTTGTACCAACTTTGCCTTGCATTGTTGGTCATGAGATATTTCTCATGAATATGCCTTGCCATAACCATGAATATCGATTTTTTATCGATATTTATTATTTTTCCGAAATCTGAGGTAGACAGTGACCTTCCTCATGCTTTGAAGGTCATGTATGCGAAATTTTATCAAGATCGGAATAAAACTGTAGATTTGTATAAAAAACATACAGACCCACAGACAAACAGACCCACAAACATCATTCTTTATATATATAGATTGTCCGATGCTATCGGTTTTGCTGAATCACGGGAATCATCTTCCATCCATACATATCGTGCATGCTGTCTACACGAAGGAGATTTACGACACTCTAAAGCAGCTATTGAAGAGGATTAACTACGATAAGTATGGTTGGCAGATCTATGTTGACCTTAAGGTAGTGACTGTTGATGGGTTTGCAGCAAGGAGATAGAAAGTACTGCTGTTTTCTTTGACTATGGGACAGCAGAGCAATCGATTTGCACTATCTAAAGAAAGACTAGTTTCCAAGAACATCTTTTAAGCCTGGAAAAACGAATGCATAGCACCCACCATTGGCAGAACCACACAAAATACTGGTAATCATTCCTCTTTTACACATTCCTAAGAAACCGTAGCCAATTCAGCTTTTTCTTAAGTCATATTCGTGTTTAGCACATTGAATTCATGCAGAAACGACTATTTTCATCTCGGATGCATGAACTTTTTGAAATTTTGTTGCCCAGTGTAATATTCGGATCCAATATATCATTACGTAGAAGACATTAAAATTATTATGGACAAGAAGGCATTTTGTTTTCTTTTATTGTTTATCATAGATATCGAAGAAGCTGATTAAAACACTTGCGTTAAAATTACATTTATTTAAATCTAAAAAAATAAATTTACACGGCTTTGCAATGAAATTGCCCCACCACCTAGGAGTTATCCGACCTTATCCATATTTAGTGGGGGGGGGTGTCTACCTCCGACTAGTAAACGATTAGATGCATGCTCACGGGACATGACCATTTGGGTTGATACAGGGTGTCCGGGTGCCTGTATAGGCTCATCAGTTGACACCTGTGATACAGTAGGGAGGAAGCAACTTCCTCGTGAACGTACAGTGCTGTAATCCGCACAACGGTCTCAATGCCGCGACGACGACAACGACAACCGTTCACGCAATTAACGGACTTTGAACGAGGTCAGATTATTGGCCTCTCCGAGGCTGGATGGTCATCCAGACAAACTGCTGTCCATGTGTCGCGGGACGCACGGAAGCTAGGCCGATGTTGGAGGCAATGGCGAGAGGAAGGCACACATACCAAAAGACTAGGCTATGGGGCCCGGAGAAGCACGTCAGCTCGTACCGATAGGCGGATACTGCGAACAGCGCTAGCGGACAGAACCATCACCCTGCTGCAACTGCGCAACAACATCATTATTCCCGGTACTGCTCCAGTGTCAATAGCACGCCGTTACACGCCGCGACAATGTCTGCCAGGCGTCCATTGTTGTGTCTTCCTTTGACACCTGAGCACCGCGCGATACGACTGCAATGGTGTCGTGAACGAGTGGGCTGGCGAATGGAATGGTGCCCGGTGGTCTTTAGCGACGAATCCCGCTTTTGTTTGGACACCGACGACAGACGCAGACGGGTGTGGCGCAGACCATTGGAACGTGCCAATAAACAATGCATCCGGTATCTCCATCGTGGACCAACACCCGGGATCATGGTCTGGGGTGCCATCGGCTACGATACCAGAACGCCTTTAGTCACAATTCAAGGCACCCTGACAGCAGCACGGTATGTCACAGAGATTCTGCATCCCGTATTACTGCCCTTTCTGCACACCATACCCGGCGCAGTCTTTCAGCAGGATAACACCAGACCGTACAGGGAAAACATGAGCATTTTATGTCTGCATGATGTCAACTGCCTGCCATGGCCCGCGAGGTTTCCAGACCTATCGCCAATTGAGCACGTGTGGGACATGGTGGGACGTCGTCTACGATCAACCCGCAGTCTCCATGAACTGACACAGTAGGTTCATCAGGCCTGGGCAGACGTACCCCAAAATGACATTCGCCACCTGTATGATCATCTACACCTGCGGCTAGAACAATGCATCGCCGCTAGAGGTGGTGCCACAATCTACTGATGCCGATTTCCGTTGGAACACCCTGTACAAACGAGTGCACGTCTTGGCGCCATAACGTAATAAAGGTGTGTTCAGATGTATATCTTGCTCTATACCTACTTTTGGCTCATTCGGATAACTCTTTGTGGGTGGGGCAATTTCATTGCAAAGCACTGTATAATTGTATATCTTGAAATGCAAATTTATTATTTTCATTGTATTCATCAATTGTCTTTAACAGTGGGTCTTGCTGCAGGTGGGATTAGAAAACTTTGGTGCAGAATGCGGAGAAGAAAATGTTGATTAAATATGGAATTGAAGAACCGACGGATTTTCTATATCAATATCATTACTTTATTCTTTTTATTGTTAATATTATTGTTAATCTACTTTAAATATAATCTATTTTATTAATGTTAAGCATAGTTATAATTTAATAAAATTACAAAGGTTTTCGCATCATCCTCTGTTCAATGTCTTTTATAGAACAGCTTTTAAAATTGTAAATAACCAATTTCCGAATTCGTTATTCTTTCATTAATAATAATAGTGTGCATGATGTTGTCATTGATAAGTTTATTTATTCGTATTCCACTTTGTATATACACTATATGGAAACAAGTATTCAAACACCTGATGAAACATGCAAATTTTGTTTGGCGATTCAAATTAGACGTAAGCGCGTAACGTTATATGCTCCCATATATGATGTGTCTTCCTATTACAAAACTAAACAGTTTGAAGAATGCAATACCACGTGAACACTTACGAACACTAGCTAACACAGTTTCAAAGTTATATAGTGATTGGGTGCCATGTCAGCAATGTTTCAATTCGAGATTCCAATATCGACGGTATCCGATGTGATTCGAAGACTACTGGCGTAATTACTAAAACTTGCGTCCTGGCAGTCCTCGTAAACTAACGGATAGGGTTCGGAGAATGTCAGAAAATCACGCCAGTCTTCTGCAGTTGAAAACGCCTAACATCTGAAATTGAAAACGCCTCGGGGCTTCCTGTTTGCACTAAAATTATCCGAAAATGACCTGCATTCCTTAGGTTTTCATGGTAGAGCAGATGCACAGAAGCTTTACATCACTTCTCTAAACGCTAAACGATGTTTGAACGGGTCTTTAGATCGCCGTTCCTGGACTTAAAACAGTGAAAGGTTTAGTGGAGCGACGAATCGCGATTTACACTTTGGAAATCAAATATAAGTGTGTGGGATGGTGATTACCTGCAGAATGATTCCATCCAGACTGTATCGTCCCAACGGTGAATTTTGGAGGAGGGTCTGTAATAATTTGGAGCAACTTTTCATGGTTTGAACTTGGGCCATAGGCCATAGGCCGTATTGAGTGAAAACATGAAGTCTACGAACTACCTCAACATCCTGGACACTTCCATGCTTCTTACTCTGAGGCAATTCTTTGATAGACACCTGTATTATTTCCAATAGACAATGCTCCGTGCCACACGGCACAGGTTGTAAAAGAATTGTTTGGCATGAATGGTTTCGAACTTTTAGACTGACCAGCCCAAAGTCTATCCTCAACCCGATAGAAAGCCTCTGAGACAACTGGGGCGTAGAATTAGAAGTTTGGAAAATAGGCCTTCTTCAGTGCGTGCTTTGGGGTTGATTTACAGGAGGAGTGGAAAAGAATTCCGCAAGCATTTTGCCAAAATTTAGTAGAAAGCATGCAGTCATTAAAGCAAAAGATTGCCCCACAATGAGTAATTTAATAAAAATAAAAGCGAAACGTCTAAACAGAGCATGTGTCCAAATATTTTTATAGGCTTTTATTAACTTTGCTGTGTTAGTTGTTTAGGTCAAATCTTGTAATCAATATTAAACCAACTTTCCGACAAGCTAGGGAGCTGCAATTTGACACACTTATGCAAAATCGATGACAATTTATGATAAAGAAAAAAAATTTCAAATCGGTTCGTGTTCTAATGGTACTAACTCATTACTACGAATTGATTGTTGTAACAATTGGACATTTCGTTATGGCGAGAGTAAATTTGTCTGGTAAAATTAAGCTGTATTGTTGCCACTAAATAAAACATTATAAAAGCTTGGTTTGATAAAACCTTTTTCCTCTTAACTTGTTTTCCATGTAGTGTAGCAGATGTATATATTGAATCCATTTACTTTCTACATCAATATGTATTCCGTATGTATTCCAGTGATGCAATTTTTTAAAGGGGATAAATATCAGTTGAATGGACTAGCATTAAATCCCTAACAATAACCAAGAATGATGAATTATTGGTCGGATATTATGAAATGCCTTCGCTGAGGGCATGCACAGTAATGACGAGACGACAACCACATTCCTCTAAACATACTCGTATCAGCATGCCCACCATTCCTAATCCACAGAAGTAACAAAAACAAACTTAAAATACGTAAGTAATAAATTCAACACTGGAGTTCATGCTCTGAACATAAGGTCAGGGTGTTCATAAAAGGTCTGATACATTTTATCTGTATATATTACCGAAAAACTAATAAAGATAAACAGAAACGGATTTCAATATATGACACTGTAACTGAAAAAGTTTTATTAAACCAAGTTAGTAAATCCCAACGTGTGCCGATAATCAAATTCTTGCCATGTTCTTTTGAGCGTATCCACATTCACCTTGTTAATAGCAACCGTGATTCAGCGTTTCAAATTCGTTATGTCCTTAACTTTGTGAAACACAATAAAACTTCTTCGGTTATAGTTTCATATATTGAAATCCGTTTCTGTTTATCTTTATTATTTTTTTGATAATACACAGATAAAATGTGTCAGACCTTTTGTGGACACCCTGTATATTAATCACTTCTCTCTATGTCTGTAGAGGAAAGACAAAATCAAGAAATGAAATGCCGGATGTTTTATGTGCTGCTTATATTGTTTACTTCTTGAACTCCTGTTAGTTACTAATATATTACACAGATCAATGATGAAAAAAACTTTTTGAATGAATTTGCCTTATTAGCCGGGTACTGACTGAGCGAGCAGCCTCGGCCGAGTCATCCCAAGTCGGTTTTTGTCGATGCTCAAAGGCGCCTCAGAACGAATGCCTCGCGCACTCAAGACGGTTCTATCTTGCCTCGCTCGTTCGGAGAAAGAGAAGATTTTAAAGCTCATCGAATTATATGGTTCTTTTAATATATTTTGGGATTCACAATGGTAGAATATACAAATAGAGAGCTAAGGGAAGACGCCTGGCGAAGTATAAGCCAGGAAATTAACAGAATAATAAAATTTGTGTCATTCTTAAATATTTTAGCATTTACAAGAGTGTAGAATGTTTCAAATTCAGTCTCAGACATCCGTGTAAAATTTTTTTTCTTCATCATCAAAACACATTTCTTCAAATAATTTGTTCCCATGTTGCAATCTGTATTCATAGATTTTTTCTTCTTTTTTTTTTACAAGATGAACTAATATAAACGCAGAAGCTGCAACGGCTATCTATCTGTATGTGCGGTCTGAAGTGAGAGTAATAAAATGCCCGGCCGAGTTGTGGCTCACGCTTGCCTCGCGAGGCAAACATTTGCGCAGTTTCCTTCAAACCGAGGCTGCCTCGCGAGGCAAATGGGGCGAGGCATACGGCCGAGGCTGCCTCGCGAGGTTGCTCGCTCAGTCAGTACCCGGCTATTCATGTGTTTTTTAGTGTACTGAATCCGAATCTGGTTTTAGATTTTTTCTATCATGTCACGTTTCCAAATTATGCACATGTAATGGGTGTAAAGAGAAGCCGCTGCAATGTTAAAGTATCCATATTTTTGGGCCAGAGGGAAAATTATCACGCACCAAACTCTTGAATAATTTTGAATGTTTCATTGATGAACAAGAAATCTCTGCGTGATAGGAAAAAATCTGAGGTCAGATACGGATTCTGCAAAGAAAAAGCATAAGAATCAACTCTTAAAGTTAAAAAAGTTTAAAAAAAGTTATTTTTTGTTGGCCTGTGTTATTTAATCATCAAAGATCCTCTCCCAGAAGGAAAAAAGACATAGAATTGCCTTCTATTCTTTTTTGGAGAACAACTCTGACGATATCGTGCATATGGACATGGTCCAAAAGTTCCTCATTAACAAGTCAGTCCATTAATTCTCAACCTTTTTCAGGTCGCTGCCACGTAATTTTCCTAAATTATTCTTAAGTCGTATCTTATATATAAAATTCATTTTCTGTTTGTTGTTTGTTTGTTCGTTTGCCCACTGACAGTTTTTGCCATCGGATGGCGTCACCAACGCACGACGATTCTTGTTCAACCATGATTCTTATTTCGTTCTACCAACCTAGAATAAGTACTGGAATAAAGCTCAGATAAGTCAAAACTGTGTTATATCATCCTCAGATAGGATAAATCCTCAGATAAACACCAGAATAAACCAAAGATATCCTGATAAAGTTATACGATCCTCTAGATTCCAGGAATAGTAGTAGGCGCATTCGGCGGCACTCAGATCTGAGAGAAGAACGTTCGGCGAGCACTTTGTTACTTCCGCCTGAGAAGAAAACGTGTTCGGCACGCAACGAATCTGTCAGATTCTGAGCTCAGAGGCTCAGCAAGCTTTTCCTTTTCTGACTGCTCAGAATGAACATGGCGGCACCCACCGCGATGCGAAGCTATCAAAGAAGCTACGAGAGTCACATCATGGCGATGCCCAGTGTACCCTTTCCTCCTTGGCCTTAAGGAAAAACCCTTATCGCGATCGAATATTATGCATGCTCAGTTGCTCATTTGATGTTAATTTTTATTTCATGTAAACTAAAATTAGTAGATCAGCCGTTTCTTCTCAATATTTATAAAGTCGGTAAAGCTGTTTCTTTCTGAGATAAAAGAGCGTTCGTTAACGATCACTCAGACGCTCAGAAAAGCGGTCAGATTCCACGTGACAGTTCTCTAAGATCTGAGTCAGATCTGAGTGCCGCCGAATGCGCCTAGTATTTCGTATAGTGAATCGTTTCGCTCAAATTTTCGAGCGTTAATGGCGGTACTTCCGGTCCGCTTCGATTTGAAAATGCCTTCAAAACCATAGTATTTCGTGTTATATAATTACCATTTTAAACTGCGACGGTATAAATAAGTTTTAGGGTGCAAGTGAACAGCAGATTAGATATAGATTATTTGTCTATATTTCATTTTCAATGATCGAAAACATAGCCCCCAAAAGGAGAAACGAAGCGGAAGTTTTGCGTCTCTGAGGTCTGAGCATCGATGGATATATAGATCGATGGGTCTGAGTCCTCCAGCGGCATTTGTTTTTCGCGTTTGTTTTTTCTGCCGTGCTGCATTTTAACATCAACGCTGGCTGGCAAACTTGTTTTTTCCAAGGTAGAGGGCTTTCTCTTATCATTGCAGGCTATGCACAATGATGTCAACAACAATAAAGACTCGATCGACCCATCTATGAGCGCTTCGCTATTCAAACGTGTCTAAGAAAATGATAAGCACCAGGTACAGTTCTCGATGAATACTGTGGACGCACGTTCAAACGAGGCCAACGAGAGACAGGCCAGGGCCGAAGCCGACGCGATCTATACAAAGCCATGGCACTACGTCACTTGGCATTGTTGAAATCCCATCGGTTTTCATGACGTATTTTAAATATGAATTTTGTATTTTAGATAACTAAGTAAATACAGTAGAATAAAATGCATTAATGCCAAACATGGGTCATTTACCTTTTTAGTAAATCATTTCAGTTAAAATTTTAAATATTCTTATTTTATTTTTAAATTTCTGTCTGCAAGACGTCACAAAATGCATCTGTTTGCATGATGTCACAAAATCAGTGCCATGGCTTGTTTAGATCGCGTCGGCTTCGCCAGGGCACTCAAAAATCACATGATCATCGGGGTCCGGGCAACAATTCATCCTTCATTGTTTCCAACAAACGAAAAAATACTGATTGTTAAAATCCAAGATGGAGGTGTTGCGTGTTTGCGTCAACAATTGGCTGGTCGTGTTTGTAAGTTACGGCATCAGTGGTTGATGAAATTAATACATTCTGCAGCCGACGAAAATGACAGGCTCCGGCACTGAAAAATCACCTGACCATCTTAGTCCAAGCAACAATGTAACCTTCATTGTTTCCCATCTTGGAATTTCGCAATCAGTATTTTTTCCTTTGTTGGAAACAATGAAGGTTACATTAATGCTTCGAACAAGAAGATCAGTTAACTTTTCAGTGCCAGAGCCTGTCTTTATCGTCGGCTACGGATTTGCCTTAATTATTAACGTTTTAAGGGAGATATTTTTTAAAAAGTAATAAATAAATAATTAAATAATAATCATTATTATATCTTTTTTTATTGAACTCTTTGGAGAGATGTAAGAAATTATTCTAAAACAAATAAGAGAGTACACTTTCAAGGGGGTGCAGCTGCTCAAGCTTTTGCTTTAAAGGTGAAGGTACAGTCGGGTGGAAAAAGGTTTTTACCTGCTCCGTAGGGGCTAAGCTTTCTGGATGTTGATCGGTTGCAAAATCAGGTACTTGTACTGACAAGGGGAGGACCAGGTCTGTTAAGCTTGGATTTAACTGAAATTTAAATATGTTGTTATGCACTCCTCGCACTATTATATGGCATAGTAACTCATGCTAATGGTCATTAGTTACGAGATATAATCATTAAAAGTTAGTTATATAGGCTATTGATGTATATTTACAAATTCAGAGAGTATGATATTCAAGTAGTGAACGTGGTCATGTGGGGTTGTGACCTAGTTTCCGACCTGGTCAGACGTATCAGCTTGCGCTCCCAGCCTGGCGAGCCCAACCTTACGCACGCCGTCCTTCCTTACTCCAAGTGCGGGTAACCCCTCAGTAGATATAGCGAGGACTGCCGCAGAACAGCCCACTAAGACGAACACCATGGCCCACAACCACTGCCTGGGAGACCCTACCCCCCCAGCTTCCGAACAACACTATCCGTGATTAAAATTCAAGCAATCCGTGATCGCCATCGCAGACCCACGTGGTAAACCTTACCCACAAAATGACTTTGTTCCCCCACTAAGTGAGACAATCGCACTAGAAGACATAGCAGCCATTGGCCCCCTCCAGTTTAACAACGTGTTCGAGATAACACTAAAAACCGAAGAAGCGAGAAAGAAACTACTCCGAACAGCCAAACTCGGAGTGAAGAATTTCGACTGTGTCATTACAACCCCTGCTCAGGCCGACATAATGGTAAAGATTCACTGGCTACCCTTTGAAATTGCCAACGAAGAAATCGCTGCCGCCTTCGTCAACTACGGCAGGGCCACCCGCATCATCCGGGAAAGAAATCTAGGCTCGCTGATACCTGATAGCTACACACACGTCAGGATAGCCTTCATCCAGCTGAAACCGAATATACAAATAGAAGACATCCCTCACCAAATAACCATCGGAGGCGCAACCGCTCTGCTCACCATAAAAGGCAGACCGATGAACTGCCTTAAATGCAAGCAAGCGGGTCATGTACGGAAAGAATGTCGTGCTGAACTCTGCGGAAAATGCAGACTAATGCACGCACCATCTGACCCCTGCCGCCCAAAGACCTCGCTACGACGACAGCGGGATGGAGGTCGACCATAGCGTCGGTGACGCTCCAACCGAAATGAAAGATACAGACTACGAAAAAGAAATTAAAGAAGAAACATTAAACACATCAGAAATCCAGACCTGCCAAAATCGCCGAGAATCTGAATCCCGGGAAGACAAACCCGCTCCCGAGGAAAGGAGAATTCCGAGAAAGACGAAAAGAAACCCCCTCCACCTCCACATCGCCAAGCCATTCAAGGAAACAGGAGAAGAAAAGGAAACAATCAGGAAACGCAACCCCCGCAGGCAAAGAGATAACAAGTCAAACAGATAAAATCCTCTCTCTAACAACCTTGGGTAAAATCAATCCGTATCCCCCCCTCCCCACAATCCACCCGATGCCTCATATACTAACCCCCACCACCACGTTCCCCCACCTACCCTGCAGCACACGCCCCACAGTGACAACTACATGACTCAACACCCATCTACCGTGACCTAAGTATACATCATACAAAAGAGGATTCATAATGCACGCTACTGAACAGTAATTTACTAATACCCACCATGGACTTTAAACAATTAAAATTAATCTCCCTAAATGTCAGGGACTTCCACAGTCATCAGAAAAGAAGAGCCTTTCTAGATTACCTACTAAAAATGATATTCATATAGCCTGTCTATCGGAGACCAAAATTCATGAACAAAGTAAAGCACTAGAGGCAACTCAGTGCTTCGATAAATATTATCAATGTTTCTGGAACCTCGATGCCTCCCACAGCGCAGGTGTTTGTACCCTAATCAGAACGCCATCCCCAATTCATGTAAACCAATCAAATGCCAGAGAAGGTGGTAGAATTTTAACCATTAATGCCACCATAAATACTATCCCATTCCGCATAATCAACTGTTATTTACCCGACAATCCGACCCACAGAAACTTTTATATCAACAAAATTATTCCAGAATACCTATCGCTTAACGGGAAACTGATTCTAGCGGGAGACTTTAACTGCATCGCAGACAACACCTCTGACAAGATAGGAGGCGACATCGAAGCCAGTACCACCCACGGACAAAGGCTCAATAACATATGCACCGAAAATAACCTGATCGACGTCTGGAGAGTGCAACACCCAACTGCACTAGGATTCACTTTCTCCGGGAACTCAGCACACACCCGAATAGACAGGTTCTATATCAGCAAGGACCTTGTTGACAATAATGCGAAAGCAGACATTGAACCCTGCCCTTTCAGTGACCACGATTATATTACACTCTCACCCCCCCCCCCCCCCACGCCTAACACGACAGGACCTGGATTCTGGAAATTTAACGTAAGTCTTCTCGCCAACTAACAGTTCATCGACGAGATGACCAAGCTTTTAGAAGACGAAATCAACAATAATTACCATGACGCCATCTGGTGGGAAAAAACTGAAAGCAAAAATTAAAGGCCTCGCTGTTGAATACTCAACCTCAATTAAGACCGCTCAGAACAACGAAATAAAACACCTACAACAGAAATTGAAATATATAATGCAAAACCCTACCACTGACCTCCATAACTACAACAAATTGAAGCGGGAGCTCAACACCAAGCTCGAGGAAAAAGCTCGGGGTGCTATGATCCGCTCCAGAGCCCAACTGATTGACAACAATGAAAACCAACCAAATTTTTAAAATAAACAGAGACTACGGCCGGGCCAAAATTGTTAATTGCTTAGCCTTAAGCAAGATCTGGCAGCAAGCAAAAGGGAACATAATCCCCATGCGGGCACTTAATGAAATTCATACTCTCTGTGTGAATTTCATATGGAGAAATAAAACTTTTCACCTCATTCGGAGGGAAATCCTCTACCAAACAAGCGATCAAGTGGGGCATTAACCTAAAAAACATACACCTCCAGCAGACCACTTTCGCCATAGACCACTTGAAGGAAATGCTCGTTACACGCACTGCAAAACCATGGGCTGCCCTCGCTAGATCATGGTTTGATACCAACTTCCTTGCCACCATCCCAGTCAACCCCGCCGACCAGCCTACAAATACTCCTTCCTTTTATCGAACTTACCGAAATATAGCCCTATCCATCTTGCCAAAACTCCCAACTAAGCGAGTACTCACCATTCCCAACAAACAACTATACAAAGCCCTGCTCCCCGTTATCACACCCCATCCAAACCTAATTCCCCAATCCCTTCCCAAACATCCCCAGACTACGGATTGAACCATCTGTTAAAAACACCAACTGGAAAATTATTCACAAAGCCATCCCTACAGGTGCTCTTCTCGCCCAAAGAGGCATAATCAAAGATGAAGATGCCCTCTGTCCCCACTGCTCATCCTTCGAGACCCTCGAGCATCTCCTCCTCGAATGCAACGAAGTTAGAAGTATTTGGGGCCAGATAACCGAATGGTGCAAGGAAGAAATCCTTATAACCCCTGCAGAAGTCCTCTATCTTGACATGCCACCACAGGCCCCCACCTTCTTCATGAAACTAGTCGCCATTGCCAATCATTCCATCTGGGCGCACCGCTGCCAGGCGCGCGAAGAATTTGTTGAAACGGCAGCCCTCCATCACAGATTCCTTGCCAGCGTAACTCAGCAGCTAAAATGTGAGGGAAAATCAGCTAGACATAAATGGAACGAAGCCATCTTAAAAGACTGTTGCTGCCAGACACCCCCTGCTACCGACCAACATTAAATCACATTACCTTGTAAATACTTTGTAATTTAAAACTTATAACTAAACACTGTATTTACTTCCCAGCAATAAATAACACTTTCATTTGCTGATTCCGATGCTGAAGGTCCATGTGGGTGCATGTGGGTGCAAATCTTAAAAGTTTGGCAAAAAGTGTGCACGAATGTGTAAATCCACCAATTTGGGTGAATTTCGGTGAAAATCATGAACGTTTCGCAAAAAGTGTGCACGAAAGTGTAAATCCACTCCACTTTCATTTAATTTAATTTTTTTTAAACATGTTTTTGAACAAATTATATATGAAACTAATATTAATTATTAAAAACATATGTTCATAATTTTTTGCATATTATATTTCATTTGAGGAAGATAACAAATTATTTATTTTTAATAAGTTATTATTATTATTATTATATTAGTATACAGGGTGGATACAAAAATGAGCCCTTTTGTTTTCGTAACCGAAGCAGATATGTCAATTTTGATGAATCCAATGAATAGGAAGTTGTGGGTGGTCTATTTCATAGTGCACTTTTCATCATCCCAAATATGCAAATTAGGACACATTCAAATCCTGTCTTAAAAACCGTAACAGATACACGAAAATTTCCAATTGAAGACCCTTCAGCTTGGAATTCCGAACAAAAAACAGAATTTCCAAAATCCAATGAGCGGATCACCAACAATCACTTGTTGAATTTATTAGTTTTCTCCCTATGGACTTCACAAAGGCATAGAGCATGCATTTTCATTTGAATGTTCAGCATATAAATCAAGAAATTACAAAAATTATCCTTACAAAATTACAAAAAAAAAAATAATTCAATGCTCATAGCCTTTCTTTGAGATCCTAAAATGTTAAGGATGCAATGTCGAATTTTCTTGGGCAAATCCAATTGGACACAAAATTCCAGTGTGAGCATTTTAAAGCATTCTTTTCAGTTTTATCAAAGTAAATATACATGTAAACACTCACAAGCCAAAAGTCATGTGATAGCAGTGGACTATTTTCAAGTGGCAGTTGCGTCATGTGCATGCAAACAGTATAAATATGCAAATCGGTGTCAGTACGTTTAGTTTCATTGTCATGAGTAAGGGGTAAGGTGTTCAGTGGGACAATAGCTATACGACGAGAGCTATCCGAGTTCGAACGTGGCCTAGTATGTGGAGCACGACGTGTAGTCATTCAATATCGGAGATGGCTCAAGAATTCAACATCTCACGGTCCACAGTTTCAAGAGTCTACCGAGAGTACCAACTTGACGGGTATTACCTCCCATCATGGACAACGCAGTGGTCGACCACACCTTCTCAATGAACGGGACCAAAGGCGTCTGAGTAGGATGGTCATCGCTAACAGGCAATGACACTAAGCCAGAAGACATCAGATTTTAACCAGGGTCGTGATGCTAAAGCTGTAACGATGCGTAATGTGCAGCGAAATCTGGTGTCCATGGGATATGAAAGCAGAAGACCCATGAGAGTGCTCTTGCTAACAACAAGACATCATCAGCAACGTCTCTCCTGGGCCCATGAACACATCGACTGGTCACTTGACAACTGGAAACGTGGAACCTGGTCTGACGAGTCTCGATTCCAGCTGATACGAGCTGATGGTAGGGCCCGAGTGTGGCGCAGACCCCATGAGGCCTTGGTACCAAATTGTCAAGTATGCTCAGTGCAGGCCGTTGGTGGCTCCCTAATGGTGTGAGGTGTTTTTTCGTGGCATGGCTTGGCTCCTTTGGTTAGGGTAGACTGTTCACTGATTGGCCAGAGCTATGTCCAGCTGCTTGCTGGCCATCTGCAGCCCTTCATGGACTTCAGATACCCTGACAACGATGGGATTTTCAAGGACGACAATGCACCATGCCACCTGGCCATTGGTTTGAGGAGCATTCGGGGCAATTCTAGCGCATGATATGGCCACCCCGATGCGAACACATTTGCGATGTGCTCGAGAGGGCCATTCCTTCACCGGCTCCTGCACCTCAAACATCCGTGCAATTGTGGGAAACTCTCCAGTCGAAATGGTTGAAAATGTCTTCAGATGTCTTCCACCGAATTGTTGAATCTATGCCACGTCGCACTGTGGCAGTTTGCCGTGTTAGAGGAGGTCCCACACGTTATTAGGTGCCTGTCTCTTGACTTTTGTCATGTGAGTGTACTTTATGGATTTTTCATGTGTTCTTATATATATTCAAGTATTGCAAAATTTCATGAAAAAACAGCCCGAGCAACGCCGGGCATATCAGCTAGTAATGCAATAAATTAATCGGACTTATCGAACACTATTTGTTATACACGCTACATTCTTATATTTATTAAGTTGAAAAAACGTAATCATAATCGTAATCATAATCATTTTAAAAATTTAAAAATAAAACCCTTCACCCGGATGTGATCTAGCTTTGCGTCACCTGAATAAAGGAACTCACCCATCTTCCAGGATTTAACAAGAAATGCACAGGAAAAAGCAGGCAACGAACAGATGAACTTCCTTCCATGAGACGAAACTTTCTACCCTATCTTTTCTTTGGAAAGATTCCGTTATACAGCAATTTTAGAAGGCTAATCATATCTCACAAATTTCATCAGTTTGTTATGTTTCCGTTATACAATAAATACAAAATATTTTGAAGATTTTTTATAAACTTTATATATTCAGTTTAGAAAAGCAAATTCAGAAAAAAAATTATTCTACTTGGATATATTTATTCGAAATAAGTGATTTGCAATTGATTTAAGAAATATAAATTTGATGATGTTTGCAAAATTTCAATACTTGTTGAAAAGTTAACTATTGAAAATCAAATAAAATACTAAAACAAGAATGATTTTACCGCCAAAGCGGATAAAGGGAGCACATTTTCTATTTATAGCATCGTACATGGATATATAGAATTAACCAACATTTTAAAACACTTGAGAGTAAATAAATAAATATGAAAACTAAATTGTAAATTACTATTTAAATAGGCTAACGTATAGAGAGAATTTAAAAGAATAAACTTGAAGAATGAAAGGTAAATGGAGAGTGAAGTTATTCCTCATACACTTAAAAAAATAAAAGTTCTTTAATTTGTAAGAATTCTCACATAATGTTAAACGAAGTGAGCCTCAATTGCTGAAGCGTTATGTGTAAGCATCTATTAGATTTTCATATTAAATTACTAAACTCTTATTGAAGGAAGCGATTAACTACTAATAAATTAATTAGTAATGAGTTTTAAATACTATTAAGCCTAAGAGTACTATAATCTTGATTCAAATAAGCTATGGATAACAAAAGATCTAATAACGTGTAAGGAGTTGGTTGATATATTACACGCCATATCTTAGCATTAAAAGTTCTATAAATTCTGTATTGTACCATTAGGGCACGTGCTACAAAACCAATTGCCACTATCATTATTTACTCGTGATAGTCACTCATGGCACGTTGTTACGAGTCGTTTGATATATTACATGCCATGTCTTAGCATTGAAAGTTCCAAGGTTACCATATGGTACCATAGGGCACCATTAGGGCACGTGCTAGTAAACCAATAACCATTATCATTATTTTCTCGTGATATTCACTCATTACATGTTGTTACGAGTCGTTTGATATATTACATGCCATATCTTAGCATTGAAAGTTCCAATGGTACCATATGGTTTCATAGGGCACCATTAGGGCACTTGCTACTAAACCAAAAACAATTATCATTATTTTCTCATGATATTCACACATTACATGTTGTTACGAGTCGTTTGATATATTACATGCCATATCTTAGCATTGAAAGTTCCAATGGTATCATAGGGCACCATTAGGGCACGTGCTACTAAACCAATACCAATTATCATTATTTTCTCATGATATTCACTCATTACATGTTGTTACGAGTCGTTTGATATATTACATGCCATGTGTTAGAATTGAAACTTCCAATGGTACCATATAATGCCATGGGGCACCATTAGGGCACGTGCTACTAAACTGTTAACCATTATCATTATTTTCTCGTGATAGTCACTCATGGCACGTTGTTACGAGTCGTTTGATATTATACATGCCATATCTTAGCATTGAAAGTTCCAAGGTTACTATATGGTATCATAGGGCACCATTAGGGCACGTGCTACTAAACCAATAACCATTATCATTATTTTCTCGTGATATTCAGTCATGGCACCTTGTTACGATCCGTTTGATATATTACATGCCATATCTTAGCATTGAAAGTTCCAATGGTTTCATAGGGCACCATTAGGACACTTGCTACTAAACCAATAACACTTATCATTATTTTCTCATGATATTCACTCATTACACGTTGTTACGAGTCGTTTGATATATTACATGCCATATCTTAGCATTGAAAGTTGCAATGGTTTCATAGGGCACCATTAGGGCACGTGCTACTAAACTGTTAACCATTATCATTATTTTCTCGTGATAGTCACTCATGGCACGTTGTTACGAGTCGTTTGATATATTACATGCCATATCTTAGCATTGAAATTACCAATGGTACCATATGATTTCATAGGGCACCATTAGGGCACGTGCTAGTAAACCAATAACCATTATCATTTTTTTCTCGTGATATTCACTCATGGCACCTTGTTACGAGTCGTTTAATATATTACATGACATATCTTAGCATTGAAAGTTCCAATGGTTTCATAGAGCATCATTAGGGCACGTGCTACTAAACCAATAACAATTATCATTATTTTCTCATGATATTCACTCATTACATGTTGTTACGAGTCGTTTGATATATTACATGCCATATCTTAGCATTGAAAGTTCCAATGGTTTCATAGGGCACCATTAGGACACGTGCTACTAAACTGTTAACCATTATCATTATTTTCTCGTGATAGTCACTCATAGCACGTTGTTACGAGTCGTTTGATATATTACATGCCATATCTTAGCATTGAAAGTTCCAAGGTTACCATATGGTATCATAGGGCACCATTAGGGCACGTGCTACTAAATCAATAACTATGATCATTATTTTCTCGTGATATTCACTCATGGCACGTTATTACGAGTGGTTTGATATATTAATGCCATATCCTAGCATTGAAAGTTCCAATGGTACCACTTGGTACCATTAAAACACGTACTACTAAACAATTCAGACATCACTATATACCGTTATATTCATTCATGAGACATCCTTGCACGTACACGTGCCATTAGACCGATACTTGCTATCACTAGTTACTCTTTTATATTCGTTCATGATATGTTGTGACAATTTGTTTGATTTATTACTTGCCATATCTTGTTATAGGAAATGTTTAAGAGGGTATCATAATTGTACTATTTAAGCACGTGCTATTAGAGCACGTACTTATTCCTGCTATCTCACGTTCGTACTTCTGCGTACTCTGTCCCATTTTAATGGATTGGTGAAAACAGACTGTGAAAAAGTTAATTCGTTTTCAAGTTATTGTAATAAATGCTAAGCTCCCTAGGAATAAAAAAATTCTCTTGATTTAGGGAGCGAACTGCCCTTTTAATAATCGTCAAACACGTGCATCCTGCACGCACACCATCTCATTAATGTTTAGAGCACGCGCAGAACCGAACCCATGTTCTCAACACGCGTTTTACCAAATGCGAGGATAATTCGTTTCTTCCAGCAATTCAAGACATGATTGAATGAATTGTGAGATTGCAATACATGCAATTCAATACATGCAACGCAATGAATTGTGGGATTGTCTACAGACGGACGGACGGACGGACAGCTGGACAAACCGATCACATAAGCACATTTATATATATAGAAAATGTGCTAAAAATGGAATTTTTTTACTTTACAGAAAGATGTAAATTATTAAATATAATTCCTTATTTCAATTCGAATTTCGCATACTTAAGCTGTTGGTCATTCCTTTCAGCATTTTTAAGTCCCATTAATAGTTTAACAGAATTTTCAACGTTCTTAACACTTATTAAGTACCGAAAGGTGCCTTATGCTATTAGTGTGGGGAAATGTGTCTGTCTGTCTGTCCGTAACTCTAACTCCTCCAAGGCTATGAAAGATTTTCAAAATCTGTTTTCGTCAGTCGATGAATATGGTTCATGGCACGAACCAGTCATAAATATTATCTAAATCGGTTTAATATTAAGTGCACAAATGGTACCTTCACGACCCCACCTAGCAATTTTCAATGGGAAGAATTATTAAGTAATACATCAAACAAATCGTAACGACGAGATATAAGCGGATATTAATTATTGTTTTCGCAAATTGGTAAATATGGTTTCGCGAATAAACCATTTTTAAAATGGTCGTAATCGATACAATGGCACGTGCTCTAGTACTACCCTTATGACACCCTCAAAAATTTTCAACGATAAGGTATAGCAAGTAGTATATCAAACAACTCAAAAAGAAGAGCGAATAAAAACGTTATTATGCACGTTTTCTTCCCTACATGCTCAATCGAGTTCATATTTGTAGATCGTGCTGGCCACCCCTTATGACACTCTCTAAAATTTTCAATGATAAATATAGCAACTAATATATCAAACATCTCGAAATGATAAAATAAGAGCGAATAAAACGTTATTATGTACGTTTTCTCCCATGCATGCTCAATCGAGTTCATATTTGTAGATCGTGCTGGCCACCCCTTATAATACCCTCTAAAATTTTCGCTGCTAAGATATGACATGTAATATATCAAACGAGTCGGAATGACCTGTTATGAACGATTATATAAGAATAATTACAAAGTTCGAAGATGCTCGATATTTATTCAATGGTACCTGTGCTAATAATATCACTATTGTACAACTGGAAATTTTCCCTTGTATGATATGGCATGTAATCCAGGGCGTCCCGTATGTCGTGGTCGTAAATTTAATGGTATGCATATTCAATAGCAAGGAACAAAAAACTCACTATGAACATAGGTCGAACAACGCACCGTTTCCGAGAAATGATGATGATGATGATGATGATGATGATGATGATGATACGTAAAAAAACTAAACATCTTCCCCTTGCCATGTAAATGGAATGTCCTGTTCATGTAAATGGAAGGAAGTAGACTTGGCTGATTCGTCTCCTGGACTGTGTTTGAGTGAGACTACATGGCTGCAGCAGGTTACAGCAATGCCGAGTTGGCAGATATGCATTTCACGTACAGTCAGGTAAATGGGAATGCAGCAGACGTGGCTCGTCTTTACAGAGACACATACCCAAACCAACAACACCCTGATCGTCGCATGTTCAGCCGTCTTCACCAGCATTTACGTGAAACTGGTATATTTAACTCCACCCCCCGCGAAGACGTCCGCGAACCTTTGAGGCTGCTGAACGCCTTTGAGAACATGCGAAAGATTGCTAGTCTTTGCGAACGTTTGCGTGCCTCTTTGAGGAGAAGAGCTGAAGCATGCTGCCGTGTTCATGGTGGATATTTTGAGCATTTGCTATGAGTTCAAGGAACACGAGACCCAACCAAAGGGGTACCTCTACGGGTTGTTGCTCCATTTGTCAATAAAGTCATTCTTTCTCGGAAACGGTGCGCTGTTCGACCTATGTTCTTGGGGAGTTTGTTTTCCTTGCTATGGAATACGCATACCATTAAATTTACGACCACGACTTACAGGACACCCAGAGTCGGAACGACCTGTTATGAACGAATATATAAGAATAATTACAAAGTTCGAAGATGGTCCACATTTATTCAAGGATACCTGTGCTAATGATACTGCTATTGTAAAACTGGAAATTGTCACTGCTAAGATAGGGCATGTAACCTATCAAAACAAGAAGTAACAACATGACACGAATGAATACTATATAAGAATAGTTATGAAATCCGTAGATTATCGAATTTGAATCAATGGAACCTGTTTTAAGGTTTTCAAAAGCAATTCAAAACTTATGGAATTGTGTATCAAATAGTTTGTGCAGGCGCTTAGTTTAGCCTTTCGGTACTTGGTTATCCCATTTCTTAATGTTTTTTAAATATAAATATGCAAACCTTAACGTCTAAATATTCATATTTGTTCATAAGTGATTATTTTGTAAATATTTCTAGAGAGTGATCCAGAAGCGGACAATCAGGATTACGGATTTTTCACAGAAAACCAGGACTACAGGTCTTCGGCAGATGGAAGTGAAACTGCAATCAATCTCGTGGGTCACCCCCAAGATAAGAGATTTTTTTGGAGCTATACTGTGTAAGAAGATATAAATGTCAAATCAGATGTGCGAAAAAAAGTTGTTCTGTCTGTGACCAGTAAGTGGGAGGAGAGAATTAAAAGAATTAAAAAAAAATTAAATTCATTGCTCTTACTTATTGAAATTTGCTATTTTTGATAATACTATAAGCCG
The DNA here is from genome assembly GCA_023313115.1 of Rhysida immarginata. NCBI lineage: Eukaryota > Metazoa > Arthropoda > Chilopoda > Scolopendromorpha > Scolopendridae > Rhysida > Rhysida immarginata. Next base: position 979 of record JAHWFO010070722.1, on the reverse strand, counting down.
ATTACGATATCTATTCAGGTTTTCAATAAAGCAAATCAGAGAGTCAGATGAGGTAGTGTTTTAAAAAGTACTAGCAGAGGACCCGGCGTTGCCCGGGATAATTACACTTGATGTTGTTGCAATTTCCTTTCTTCTTTCGATGTCTTGAA
>JAHWFO010070721.1:0-10576 GCA_023313115.1 Rhysida immarginata | reverse complement strand
CTTGACAAAGCCGGGAATAAATGGCGAAACTAGTTGGTAATTCTATTGTCCATCTCTTATACTGTAAGGCCACTACACACATTACAAATTATCGATGGCACCTTTGGCAACGACCATCAGCCCATTAAACTAACTATCCAAAACTGTCAACCTCCAATACCTAGAAATAGGCCTGCCAGATGCGCTTATACTAGACAAAAACATGAATTAGCCCCTGATGACACTTTCGTACATGCAAGCAAGGACATTAAAGCACTGCTCAGAGATTTTCAGGAAAAGCTGCGGGGGAGCATGTCACGCAATAAATTTATACCTCTAAGACCTTCTTGGTGTAATCGAATGTGCGAAGAAGCTGTATGGAGGAGAAACATAGGTGTTCGAATAGACGCGCCAAGGAACCTATATACGACTCTAATATGCTAAAGATATTCCTTAGTAACGAAACATACCATCATTAGAATGCAGAGTGGACCAATAAGACCCGTGGTGACCGTTACAGGAATAATATAAAAAGAGCAACGCTTAAGTGCTTAACCTTTGTGCAAAAAAAGTCCTTACTAAGATTAAGAAGTGGCCATGTTCCTTTCAATGCCTTCTTATATAAACTAAAGTTGAACAATACGGAAAAATGTAACTGCGGTAATATAGAGACAGTGGAGCATGCGATATTGTGGTGCTCCCTATATAATGATTCTCGTATCTTGCTTGTTAGTGCGTTAAAAATAGAAATATAGCGTTAACGCTGTCAAACATATTAATAACATCGCAAACGAATACCCAATCTCAACGTCATGTGGTTGGACAGTTATTGAGATTTTTAGAGAAAACACACTTATTACCGCAAGTGATAGGCCCTTTCAAACAATTTAGTGTATGAAAGACTATTAATATACTCTCTCTGAGGATTATAAGTCTCTAATGGCGGAACCAGTCAGTCTCCGTTTAACAGAAGATGCGGACTGATACAAAAGAAAGACAAAAGAATATTTGATCGTCCGGACACAACAGCTTTACACATAGCTGACCCGGAATACCATAAATAACACTCAGTTGACATCCTTTTCGGAGCCGATTATTTTTTTGACACATCCAATGGAAAGAATTATGCCCAAGTGACTGTTCTAGGGTGGGTTATCAGCAGCACGTTACCAAAACCAAATAAAGACTCATGCACAATTCAATTGACAATACTTGACACAGATCTGAGTAAATTTTTAGAATTGGAGGAAATTCCATGAAGACCAGTTTACACCACTGAAGAACAAGAATGTGAGACTCACTTCATCGCAACACATAATCGTAATAAGACAGGATGATACTCTGTGGCCCTGCCCATCAGGAAAACAGCTCAATTTTTGAGATCACAAATAATATTCCGCAAAGTTTAATATTAAGTCCAATTTATTATTCCGAATTCTGAAAAGGTCTTTTTTCGTTTGCCTTTTAAAACATTTTAAACTATAAAATTCGTTTTTTAGCTGAACAGCTCGGACAGATGAAGAAAAAACCGAGTGGCAAACAATCATCAGCCAGCTACCATTTGTAGAAAAGGTACGCATACCACGTAGTGTGATCATCCGATAATTATTGTAGTGAAATGCATGGAATCGGCGATGCATTTCATCAGAATCAACTTAAGTGCATTTACTTTGCGCGAAAACTTGAGTCACACCCACCAAACAAGTATCAATTGCCAGGCTTGAATTGTGTGCTACTGTGTTATTGTCAAGACTACTTTCAAGAGTTCGACAGGTGTTCAAAGAAGCAATTGCAATAGTCAATGCATGGACAGATTCAACAATCGTCTTGGCATGGCTTAGAAGTCATCCCAGTCATTGGAAAACTTTCATTGCAAATCGTGTTTCTGAAATTCAAAAATCATCCGAACCACATTTATGGAGACATGTGCCAACTCTTTTAAACCCTGCAGATGTAGCGGCATGATGCATCATCCCATCGCAGTTACCAAAGCATGCTATGTGGTGGAATGGGCCGTCTTTCTTGACACAACCGAAGCATGAATAGCCTGTTAGCCCGTACATAAAGGACATAACCAAAGAAAAAAGAAGAAAGAAGGAAGTGCGAATACGAGTGATGTAAGTGCCTGATACATCGCTAAAGCAAAGATATTCATCACTGGGTTGATTACAACGAATAACAGCGTACTGTCTCCGGTTTATTACAAACTATCAAGAAGACTCGTCAAAATCGTGTAACCGCATTACTCACAACAACTGAATTACGAAACGCGTTAAATTTTAGGTCCATATCACACAGCAAAAAGAATGGCCCGAGCTCCATAGAGCAAACAAAGATGACAAACAATTTCTATAAAATTTCAAAGTTTATCCCATTTCATTGACGAGAATGACGTGATTTGAGTTGGAGAGGTCAGTTGAATATGCAATTATTCCCTTTGATGCAAGGCACCCAATGTTGCTCCCTAAACGCCACCGCTTGACAACATTAAATCTCAGACACACGTCACATGATGCTGATTCATCCTAGAATCAATTAATAATAGGAGCAATTCACTATTGGATTGGCATCTGAGACGCAGTCAGACTTAATAATGATTGTGTTACTTGTGCCAAAGATCGAGCATCCCCTTCATATCAACAGATGGGCGCTTTGCCAAAGTCAAGGATAATACCCGCCAATGCTTTCTTAAACACTGGTGTTTATTATCCTGATCCAATCATGACAAAACACACAAAGGCAGAGGTGCAAAATCAACGAAGGCATACAACGCATTATTTGTGTGCTTTACAACAAAAGCTATTCATTTAGAACTGGTTAGCGACCTTTCTGCTAATGCATTCATCGCAGTATTGACCAGATACATTTCTCGACTAGGACGCTGCAACAGCATTTTCAGTGACAATGCAACCAACTTAATAGGAGCTGATCGTGATTCGAAACAATTACAGCTCTTGATAAATAGTGACACGCATAACAAATTGGTGGCTCACTATTTGACCAAAGAAGGTATTCCTTAGCATTTCTTCCCCCCTCGAGCACCTCATTTCGGGGGATTATGAGAGGCCGGTATAAGATCTATGAAAAACCACTTGCGTCCTGTCATGTATAACGTCATTTTCACCTTCGAGGAATTATACATCTTTCTCACTCGAATTGAAGCATGCCTGAATTTTTAGAAACCACTCTGCGCCATCTCAAGTGATCCTGACAACTTCGAAGCCGTAACACCAAGCCATTTTCCAATTATCAGACCACTTATGGCCTTACCAGAACCCAACTATACCGCCGTACTTGTCAACAGATTAAAACGCTGGGAGTGGTTAGGACGGATCCACCAACACTTTTGGAAACGTTGGCACCAAGAATACTTAGGCCAGTTATTGTAAGTAGCAAGTGGACAATAAAGGCACCAGACATCAATAGAGGCGAATTCGTTCTTATTCGTGAGAGAAAATTTGCCACCTCAACAATCGGCATTGGGACGAATCACCCAGGAAAGGATGGATTAGTTCGTATGGCAACTGTAAAAACGGAGGCCAGACTGTTTAAATGACCTTTAGTAAAATTGTGTCGTCTCCTAATCGAGGATTTATATTGACATTTTAGTGTTGAAACCAAATGTTTCAATGCGTGTGAGTAATGTTAGTGCAAGGGTCACATTTTACATCTTCATGTATTTGTTCTTCTTTATTATTTTTGATTGCAATTGTTTTTCACCAATTGTTTTTAAAAATGATGTTGCACGTTTATCATTGTCGATATTTTGAGATTTATTATTCTTGTTGATTTGCCTATTTCAGTTAATTATTAATGTCTAAGACGTTGAGCAATAAATGTCCAGGCTACACATGCATCGTAGTTTTGAAGTTCTTTTTGTGTTTCACCGTGTATTTAAATAGAGTTAGAAAACATGATTGATTTTAACGTGACAAAAAACACTTTTTTGGTGAATGAGATTAGATCGTTCTTCTTCAATTTCAAAACACTCTCCATCACCGTGTATGGAATATAAGGCAAAAGTAGACTCACCACTCAAGTACTGCAAAGGATATGTTTACTGTTCCTTAGACTCTTGTAAGCAACGACGTTTCAGCCTATGAAATTCCAAATTCCAAATCATGGTGGGCATTAGCATCGCTTCCTCCATTCGAAAATACTTATCTCGGAAGGTCAAGGATCATTGCCATCTTGTTAATAAGGCTCAGAAAAACTTCATAAATATACAATAACATGATTTATAAACAAAACAAGTCATACAAATTTATGAAACAAAACCTCTTGCATACAGTTTGTGTCCTGTAACTCGTGGCTTACAAATTCGAACAATAATGATCGATAAAAACGAATCGTGTTCAAGATACGTCTACAGCCTTAGACGAATTTAAAAAAAAATAATAATAATAACACAATATGCAAAGTGACGCCACAAAACTTCTTCGAAAACAATCGCAACAACCCCTGTTGGAAGCTGAGACGATCTAACTCAGAAATACCAGAAATCACTGCTCCAACAGGGGGCTTCCTATTATCGCCAACAGAGCACTTATGACAATCAATGTCAAAAAAAATCGCTTTTCCGCTCAAATACTTTTCTAACCCAAACAATAGCGAACATGCACATAATTGCTATAAGAGATAAACATCCCTCCAACAATAATAAATATTGCACCATATCAGGTCATTAGCATAACACAAACAATTAAAAACATAACCACCTCTCTTCCCTTCGCTGGAAGGTTACATACCCACCAGGCTAAAATCAATCTCTGCAGAAGCATGTAGCTGTTAATCCATCAACAATAAGACAAATGAACATAAGACAAATAAAATGGTATTTTAACTGAAGCCTCTCTGTTTAATGGAAACAAAGCTGATATTAGATCATACGTAAAGCTTGTTCACCATGGTATAATCCTTTCACGATAGTCTAGTCTCCAAAATTTATAGGATAAAAAGTCTGTAGCTTAAAACTTGAATAGAAAACTATCCTAAATGACTGAAACCATGAGAGCGATTAAATTTTCACTACTGTACCTTATAACAATGCTCAAAGTGATGTTAAAACTTCAGTTTCTACTGTTTACTGACACTACTGACATAATTCAATAAACAATTCGGTCTCAGCTTGTAATCATAGGTCCGGCTGCTAACTATGTTTTTTATCTACGTTTTGCAATGGTTGAGTGGAATGACAGTTCAAATATATTTGTAAGTTAATTTTTCCAGAAATAAGATTAGTCTGTAATTCACCTATGGTAACGAGCTCATACGAGGGCTGCTGATGCTCTCCATATGTAGGGATCTTTTTATTAGAGAACACCATATTCTTATTTTGGTATAGCAATAATGAATCACTCATTAACAATCTAGTTCATTAATACGGGTTATTCTTCAATAATGCTCATCTATATGGCATCAATTATCTACTATGGCTCACAGTAGGTGGCAAATCAGCTGGTTTTAATTAAAGACGCTTTAACATATCACAATGATCATGTATTCAGTGTTTTGTTAATCGGGATTGAATAATGAGGACCTATTTAATATTATCAATTTGCCTCGACATATTACGATGCCATGCTGCGCGGCTTCCTACACAGTTGCTATATTTTATTATATCAGTTATGCAAGAGAATCTGATGATCAAAAAAGGTTCCAGGTACAGTCCTTCCACAAACAATAATTTAGGCTATCTGATATTGGCTATCTCCACTTATTCTACCCTAATACAATACTGTTCCAAGTATAATAAGTACACTGCTACTGTGAATGTCATTTCAGTTAGAGTTTGAACCACGTGATATTTTACATGTAGGTCATTACGAGACTAGTCTGCCCCCCTCAAGTGTCACATCACCTATAGTGATAGCTTAATGTTTTACAAGTCTCCCACACATGAATAGCTGATGTAGTGATGAAATAAATTTTTATCTGAAAAATCTCAGCAATGTTACAAATTGGAAGTTCACTAGGAGGGGGGGATCTGAATTCCTAATGCTCTTTAATTGTATACCTTAAATAACCCAAAATCTGTATTTTATGGATTAGCTTAATATAAGTAAATGAAGTCTTCAAAATATTTAATTTTCAATCAATTTCAAGATCAAAAGGTACACTAAGCACAATAAGGGATATAATTTCCTAGTGAGTTATTAGTAGGAATGATAAATAAAGGTAAGTCATTTCCTTAAATGGGAGCAATATAAGAACAGCTTACACTTTGGTTTAGTTATCAATTATGCTCTTGCCAACACAATATAATAAAAATATTTGGAAAGTGGTTTAAGTAGATTTTTTGCGCTATTACCTCCGATATTACCTCCAATATTATTTAAAAAGTACTGACAAATAGTTAAGAATATTCCATAACTATATAATAATTCGGCCATATTTTGGCAGATTGAAATTTTTCTCAGGCAAGCCCTTGAATTTTAATACAACGAAACTCTGGATTTTATAAAATGAAAATTTCTACAACAGATTCACATACTGACCAATTAGTGACATAATGAACTACTTTACAATGCATGCTATCTAATGTAATTGGTTTGGCTGATATTTGTCTGATAACTGGCATCATTCCAAAGCAAAACTGAAGCAAAGCTGTACCCTGCTGCACATTAACCTTCCTGCAGAGGACAAAAAACTTGAACAAACTGACTATATCTTGCCATATATTTCTCATTAATTATAAAGGTGTAACCTGAATTCTAATACTTCTAATGACTCAGTTATTATCAATAGTTTAACAAGAACTTTATTTAAGCATGAAAATCCTAATGTTGACTATGAAATAATTTTTCCACTATTCCTAAAAGGACAATGGCAGTTAAATTTGAGTCCACACAATTGACACCAGGCGTTTCTTTGATTCTCGGCAGAACATTGTTCTCCATTCACTGCCTCTGCAGCATCTGACCCTTTTGTTTCAGATCCTGTTTCTTCAGAATCATTTTGCCTCATTTCTTCATTATGTCTCTTGACCTTATGTCTTAGAAAGAAGGCAGCACCCAAGGCAATATTGGGGCTTTTCCAACGCTTCTCAAGAGGTACGTTGTAGGAATCGGATATTCAGCAGGCTCCTCTCTTTGTCCACCACTATCAATGTGAGCAGGCCTAGCTGCTGGATTTGGTTTCTTCTCTCTGGCAAGAATTCATTGTCCAGAGGTATCCATTTGTCCTCCTCATGATAAACAACAGGGGGTCCCCGTTCTGGTCTAGTTTCAGGCTCTGAGCTTAACTGCCTTTGTGGCTTTGGCAACTTTTCTTGGATTTCACCTTCTTTGGGTCTGAGCCTGTTAGCATGTATCATTTTATGCTTTACTGTTTCTAGATGTTGAATTAAAAAGTTTACTGGAGAAAATAAATCCACTATTTTACATGGCCCTTCATATATATCATGCAATTTCTTGGATAAACCCTTTTTATTTGTGGGTTTGCTAAGAATACCAAATTGCCCATTTTAAACAAACTAATTGCCTCGTGTCATTAAATTTCTTACACTTAGCAGATTCTTCCTCACGACGCGTTTCTACCATTTCAAAAGTATTTCTCAGCCTTGCCTCCACTTCAGTACTATAATTATTGTCAATATCATTATATGTTTTCCTAGGTGGTATTAAATGTCAAATGGGAGTAGTGGGTCGCGTCCAAAGAACAATAGTAAGGGGCTCTTTTCCAAGGAGGAATGTGGCATGGAATTGTACACATATGTACTATAAGATAACAACTTGTCTCAGTTTCTTTGTGAGCTATCTACTTATTGTTTTAAGGAGGAGTTTTTTGTTTTGTTACGCTGTTCATCAAAACTGTTCCCAGATGGATGGAATGCAGCAGTGAATAATTTTTTAAACCCAATTTACGACAGATTTCCTTCATTAACACTGAGGTAAAACTAGTTCCCCTGTCACTAGAAACGATAGGTTCAAATTCTGCTGCAGATAATATCGGGATTCTAGATAATGCATCTGCATTTTTATTTTTTAGGCCTGTTTTATGAATTATGTTAAATGGATATTCAGATACACAGAGTAAACACCTCACTAATTGAGACGCCTCATCTTTCGTGAATAGGCTGATTTTCTACTCTCTGGTTTGCATAGTAAAAGGAGGCTGGGCGCATCATGAATCACATGACTGGCTTCGAATGCCACACGCTTCGTTTGAGGAGTCATTCAGAGGAGTCAATATGAGTTCATTTGGCCTTTCTTCCCCTGTATACCAACTGCCTGTCTGTCTGCATCTTACACTGCGTTTACATGCACAATTTCGTTTCGCATCGAAAGACCAGTTTCAGATCAATCCTGGAAAAGTGGCACGTAAACGGGCTTCACACACCGATCCAGATCGATTTCAATCCAGTCGAAAGAGGTGGATTGAAATCAGGTAAGCATTCTTCAGGAAACAGGTCAATCCATTAATTTGCATATAAACAGCCCGATCTGGATCGAGTTTAAATTTGCTGTTTGGTAGAAAGAAAAAAATACAGAAAATTTTATCTAAAACAAGTTCTTGGTTGATTTTTACCTCAACACAATAAATATGTATAAATAAATAAATGAATAAATTTTAAAATACAGTGCATATATAATTTTTTTTGTAAACTTTTTTATCAAAATGTTATTTTTCCTAATTAAAAATTTTCAAATTGTCTATCAAATTGGAGTTTTATATATATTAACAAATTAAATATTATATCTATATCAAAAATTTCAATTTAACTATTTCAATTTTATTAAATTATAATTTGATAATTATTTATGATTATTATAATTGTAATTTTATAATTTTTATTATTTAGTACAACTAAAATAAACTAATAAATTGAAGTTTTTGATATAAATCAAAAATTTGATATATAAAAAACATTATAGTTGAAATTATAAGTAAGCTCAACCTTATTATTTATATATAAAAAATTTTAATGGAAAACAAAATTAAAAGAAAAAATCAATAATTACAAATTTTATTGATTGTCAATTATATTTCCAGATGATAATTATGAGAAAATTCTAAAAAAAAATGCATTTCAGCCGTATTTTAGAGGAAGCGTAATTCAGGTGATAAGGCCGACTGAGCCAACAATAGCGGATTCTGTAGCAGATTACTTAGTCTGGCGGACTTTTCTTATCTAGAGCTTTACCTACAGGGCATCTTATCTGACTCGATTGAGTTAGATGCATGTAAACGCGAGGCAATTTTGGATTAACTCAAGTCGATACGGATCGAAACGTGCAAGTAACATTCCAGAGGGTAGTTTGCTTTTTCCTTTCTTTATTCAACCCTCTCGGTTTGTTTTAATAGGGTTGCACTGCTTTCCTGAACTGTGTAATAAACTTTCCAAAGAATGATAATGGATTCGGGAAAGTACTTTCTGCTCCGTGAATGCCTATAGATCAACAGGAGATGGTCATCAATCTGGTTTCTCACAAAGGTGAAGGGTAACCAGATGTCTGGCTGTTAATAACTAATTAACAGGAATAGTTCATCCCAAAGACTAAATGAAAAAACTTATATATCCCGACTTTAGAAAGGTTTTTACCTTTTCCCAACCAGCTATTTTCTTGAGAAAATGATGCTTCTTACAGGGGGATAGAAAATATTTTATATATCCTATTATAAAAAATTAAAAATATATAAATTTTGAACTTGAAAAAGCCAAATTTAGGGAGAAATAGTTTCTAAATAATGCCAAAAAATTTTTTTAATATCTTTATTTGTATTTTTTAATGATTTTTTATATATCTAAATGTGCAATATTTTGCATTTTTTTTTCTAAGATATATGTAAGTGGTTGTTAAATGGGTTACCCTTGCAGACAATAGCTAGAAAAAAACATAATAGGATTTAATTCTCTTTCTTTACTAAAGCAATGACTTCGCCTTATCTAACTTCTTTGTTTTCTGATAGCGGAACAATCTCTAATTGTGACATCAAGAAACGATCTCCATAACAATAGTTTTAATTCTTGTAAAAAGTCTGACGAATAAAATGTAATTTATGATAAAAAATTAAAACATAAATAAAATGAATCATTAAATGGTTCAATTGTGCCCTGGAATTTCTTAGTAATTCGTAATTTTAGATGTCGCTAAATTTCTCTATTCCAGATACCTAGCTTTCTAAAGTTTTGAATATTATTGATTAATAATAAATATAGGGTATATAATGAATTTGCAATTATTTATGAAGCTTTCAAGAATTCTACAAATGCAGTTAGAGGTTTTTATCGATAATACAAAATTTCTTATAACCATTTTATATAGTCATGATTTCACACACCCCCCTCCTTTGACAACACACGTGGAAAATCATTTTTTTATTACATTTTCTCATTTGATTTTAAAATATTTCGGTATATACTAGTAATAAAGTGCATCTGAAATAGAATGAGCAATTTATCTAAAATAGAATTTCGGTTATATGCATTTAAATTTTGTAATGTGTTATATGGAACTGACACAGCTACTACTGGCCTGATTAAGCCAGGTTCGCTAGGAAAAAGTTAATAAAACGTTTCTTTACAATTTAGTAATATCCTCTCTTTTAAATAAAAACATGATGATATTAATAAATTAGGATCAGATCTGATGAT
>JAHWFO010070720.1:169412-186763 GCA_023313115.1 Rhysida immarginata | reverse complement strand
GAAGGTCACTGTCTACCTCAGATTTCGGAAAAATAATAAATATCGATAAAAAATCGATATTCATGGTTATGGCAAGGCATATTAATGAGAAATATCTCATGACCGACAATGCAAGGCAAAGTTTATACAACAGTAGGTATCAAGAATGGTATCAGCACGAAATTCTCAAACACACTGCATGGACCAACAATATGTATCTCATGACCAACAATGCAAGGCAAAGTTTGTGCAACAATAGGTATCAACAATGGTATCAACACGCAATTCACACTACGCTCGGACCAGCAACAGATATCTCATGACCAACAATGCAAGGCAAAGTTTATGCAACAATAAGCCCGTCCTGTTCAAAGAAATGGAGAGGTCCAATTATCTCCAGTTACTGATCATTTCTAGAAGGCATACTTGGAGAGGTCCATCCATTGTGAGCCTCTAAAAAATTTTTTCGGTAAATCAAGTCCCAGTATATCACTTAGAATGGATTTTTTCAGTGAAGAGGTAAATTCCTGTCTTTCGGATTTTCTTAGAATGTATAGTCCCTTCGCTCTATACTGTAGTGATTGAGTTATTATTTAACCAATTTGGAGGTTCTGTTTACCTACAAGCGTAATTATCCCGGGCAACGCCGGGTCCTCTGCTAGTCTTCTATATATATAAAGAAGGATGATTGTGAGTTTGTGTGTATTGAATACAAATCTACAGTTTTATTCCGATCTTGATGAAATTTTGCATATGAAATATAAATTATCGATAGAAAATGGATATTCATGGTTATTGCAGGGCATATTAATGAGAAATATCCCATGACCAACAATGCAAGGCAAAGTTTGTGCAACAATAGGTATCAACAATGGTATCCGCGCAAACACTCTGCACGGTCCAACAATATATATCTCATGACCAACAATGCAAGGAAAAGTTTGTGCAACAATACGTATCTCATGACAACGGGGCTACGAATAGAGTTTCGAATAGAGCAACGGGTATACGAGCTTCTACGTCAAGGGCAAGAAAAAAATTGAGTCTAAAGTATCTGGTGATGCTCCGCAGTGTTAAGGCAAGTCAAGAAGAGTTTAGATGCTCCGGTATAACACCTGGACTACCTGTTTTTTGTATTTTTCGTCGAATGGATAATCTCTTTGCTTTGTGTTGTATTTATTGAGTTATTATTTAACCAATTGGGAGTTATAATTTAATTTTTTGAGATCTATCTCTTTACCTACAAGTGCAATTAACCCGGGCAACGCCGGGTAACTCTGCTAGTCTATCTATATATGTAACTAGCAGAGGACCCGGCGTTGCCCGGGATAATTATGCTTGTAGGTAAACAGAACAAACTCAAAAAGCTAAATTAAACCTCCAAATTGGTTAAATAATAACTCAATCACTACAATATAGAGCGAAGGGACTAGCCATTCTAAGAAAAATCCGAAAGACAGGAATTTACCTCTTCACTGAAAAAATCCATTCTAAGTGATATACCGGGACTTAATTTACCGAAAAAAAATTTTTTTAAAGGCTCACGATGGATGGACTTCTCCAAGGATACTTTCTAGCAGAGGACCCGGCATTGCCCGGGATAATTACACAGTAGGTAAACAACAATCTCAAGAAGTAAAATATACTGATGTGTTTTTTGGAAATAAACTGCAATAGGTTATGCACTGCTAAAACGTGCCAAACACACAAACACACACGCGCAAAGAAATATATACACACTTTTCCCAATCGTCTGAACGCTTCTTAGGGAGCTGAAGGAAGACACGTGTATCTCCTTTGCCTCATCGAGAGAGGCTGCCCTATCTATATATATAGAAAGAAGAAGGATGTTTGTGGGTGGGTTTGTTTGTGGGTTTGTTTATATCTTATGCAAATCTACAGTTTTATTCCGATCTTGATGAAATTTTGCATACTTCACCTTTAAAGCATGAGAAAGGTCACTGTCTACCTCAGATTTTGGAAAGATAATAATATAAGATAAAAAATTAAATTAATATTCTTGGTTATGGCAGGGCATATTAATGACAAATATCTCATGACCAACAAAGCAAGGAAAAGTTAGTGCAACAATAGGTATCAACAATGGTGTCAACACGCAATGCACCAACACTATGCAGGGATCAAGAATATATATCTCATGACCAACAATGAAAGGTAAAGTTTGTGCTATATAGATAAATTTCAAATTGTAACAATACATAGAATTCCTGTATTCAGGCTTTTTTTTAGAAAAGAGAGTTCTTAGTACTTAACAATTTTTTGAAAATCTTTAAAAAGGGTTAGTAACTGCAGATAATGGAAAGTTAGCAGACTATTGAGAAAGAGTGGAAAGACCACAGAGGAAGCACTCCTTTAGCTCCGTGCTATATTGAGCAAATGGTAAACAGGTCAATAGAAGAATCAGCGATCGCAGACTTCAAAAAGAGATGAATGGCCAAGTTTTGATTCAAGAACTTGTGAAAAAAGGGGATTGCAACAACATCATGTGTACATCTAAAGATTACATGAGTATGAAATTATTTAGACTAACAGTGGCATCCTTGGTAGGACCATCCATTGTGAGCCTTTAAAAAAAAATTTTTCAAATTTTTATTAAGAATTTTTACTATATTAATTTTAAGCGTTTTCATGTGTTTATTTTTAAGGTATTTCAAAATTTATTACAAAAAAAGTCCGAGCCACGCCGGGATTATCACCTAGCTTATTTGGTAGCACAGTAGATCCAAACATTTCCTAAAAATATCTTTTGAGTATATTCTGTGGGAAAGCGTATATTTTGGAAACTGGAATGCTGATAATGCGATGACTGAACGTTGGTTACCAAGAATTTTTGATAATAAGCATAAAGTGATGTTGCAGTGACAGAACATTAATAAGGCAGCGTCTATTGATTAGGCTTAGGTGTCACGCGTGTCTCCCTTGAGCTCCCTATCAAACGTCCAGACGACTGGCAATAATTTATGTGTCTGGAAAGGAAAGAGAAAGAACGAGTATTAGTCAGAGAAACTCTGCAACTAAAACAGAGTAAGCTATACGGACGTTTGAAACATCTGAATAACGGCAGTTTCGAATACAGCAACAGGGTATAAGAGCTTCTACGTCAAGGCAAGAAAAACTTGAGTCTAAAGTATCTGGTGATTCTCCGCAGTATGAGGCAAGTCAAGAAGAGTTTAGATGCACCGGTATATCATCTGGACTTCCTGTTTTTCGTATTTTTAGTCCCTTTGCTCTATGTTGTATTGATTGAGTTATTATTTAACCAATTGAGAGTTATAATTTAATTTTTTGAGGTCTATCTCTTTACCTACGAGTATAATTAACCCGGGCAACGCCAGTTACCTCTGCTAGTTATAAATTAAGACCAAATGAAGAATATTAAAAAGACAGTTATTAAAGAAATATTATACCACACCTCAGGTGACTCAAATTTAAAATTTTAAGAAATTGGCTTATGACCATATTGGATTTAATATTTTAAACATCATTTAAAATCGTACAATGTGCTGTGTTTTTTTAAAAAGCTAAGAAAAAAGTTACTGCTATTTAATAAAATACTTAGCATGCCACATAAATGCAGAGCAAACAAATCAAACTACAAAAATCTAATTGTCAAGCAATTTATTCAATAACCCAAATAATATTACAGTGGAACCTCGCATAACGAGCACCTCCCATAACGAGTGATTCACAATACGAGCAAAACAAATTGTAAAAAAATGACTCGCTTGATGAGCAACGTTTCGCATAACGTTTGAGGAGGAGCCAACATGAGGCCATAAGGGAGATGCTGAAATCACGGGGAAATGTTGCGTCGTACCTTGAGACGTATCACCCTAATAAAGTAGTGGCTATGCGCGCTACAAATTTATTTAATGATAATACTGTGTCGCATTTTCGCCAAATTTTGAAGTGTAGGCAAAAACAAATGTCTCTAGACTCTTTTCTAGTAAAAGAGGATGCTGAAGAAATTCCAAGTACTGCGAGTGCTTCTAAAAGATTTAAAGCTAGTGAGTCAGTCGCGACTGTCACGAGTGAACAGTTTCTCTTAGTGGAAGATTCTTCTCCTTCTTCCCAATAACCTTCCCCGTCCTCTTTCCCTCCATCTCCCACGCGTTCGCAGCTACTTTCTTTATTGTGTAGAACAGTATTTATTTCTTTTTACATGAATTTTATTGATTACTTGCAGAGGTACCCGGCATTGCCCGAGATAATTACACTTGTAGGTAAAGAGATAGATCTCAAAAAATTAAATTATAACTCCCAATTGGTTAAATAATAACTCAATCAATACAACACAAAGCAAAGAGATTATCCATTCTACGAAAAATACAAAAAACAAGAAATCTAGGTACCGGGACTTTATCTACACTTTTCTTGTCTTGCCTCACCACGGCAGAGCATTACCAAATACTTTAGACTCAAGTTTTTCTTGCCCTTGACGTAGAAGTTCTTATAACCTCTTGCTCAATTCCAAATTCCAGTTGTTCAGATGCTTCAAACGACCGTTAAGCTTTTTCTGTTTTAGTTGCAAAGTTTCTCTGACCAATACTCGTTCTTTTTCTTTCCTTTCCAGACACATAAATTTTTGTCAGTCGTCTGGACATTTGGTAGGGAGCTGAAGGGAGACACGCGTGACTCCATTGACTCAGCAATAGACGCTGCGTTGTTAATGTTCTGTGAATACATCATCACTTTATGCTCATTATCAATAATTCTTGGAAACGAACGTGCAGTCATTGCGTTATCAGCATCTGAGTTTCCAAAATATACATATTCCCACAGAATATAGTCAAAATGTATTTTTATGAAATTTTTGGATCTGCTGTAATACCAAATAAGCTAGGTGCTAACCCCGGTGTGGCTCGGATATTTTCTTTTTTGGAATAAATTTTGAAATATTAAAAAAACACATGAAAACGCTTAGAATTAATACAGTAAAATGAATAATGAAAAATGGAAAAAAATATTTTTAAAGGCTCACAATGGATGGACCTCTCCAAAGATGCCAATGCGAGTCTAAATAATGTCCTACACATGTAATCTTAGTTTAGATGTACACTTGATGTTGTTGCAATTCCCTTTCTTCACTCGATGTCTTGAAGCAAAACTTAGCCATTCATCACTTTGTGTAGTCTAGCGGTCGTCAATTCTTCTAATTACCATTTGCTCAATACAGCACTGAGCTAAAGGATTGCTTCCTCTGTCGTCTTTCCACTCTTTCTCAGTAGTCTTCTAACTCTGCATGACCTCTAGTTACTGATAAATTCTAAAGATTTTCAAGAAGTTGTTAAGTTCTAACAACTCTCATTTCAAAGAAAAGCCTGAATAACAGGAATTCAATGCATTGATACAAATTGAACCTTATCTATATTGCACAAACTTTGCCTTTCATTGTTGGTCATGAGATATATATTCTTGATCCCTGCATAGTGTTGATGCATTGCGTGTTGATACCATTGCTTATACATATTTTTGCACAAACTTTTACATGCATTGTTGGCCATGAGATATATATTGTTGGTCCGTGCAGAATGTGAATTGCGTGTTGACACCATTGTTGATACCTATTGAAGAACTCTCCTTTCTAAGAAAAGCCTGAATAACAGGAATTCTGTGCATTGTTACAAATTGAAACTTATCCATATTACATCATTTTATGTTCATTGTTATAATTCTTGGAAAGATTGCTTTAACATTACATCATCATTCTGTGCTCATTGTTATTGGTGAATTGCGCGTTGATACCATTGTTGATGCGAACACAATGGGCCTATTGTTGCACAAACTTTTCCTTTCATTGTTGGTCATGAGATATATATTGTTGGTTCATGCCGTGTGTTTGTGAATTGCGTGCTGATACCATTGTTGATACCTGTTGTTGTACAAACTTTGCCTTGCATTGTTGGTCATGAGATATTTCTCATTAATATGCCTTGCCATAACCATGAATATCGATTTTTTATCGATATTTATTATTTTTCCGAAATCTGAGGTAGACAGTGACCTTCCTCATGCTTTGAAGGTCAAGTATGCAAAATTTCATCAAGACCGGAATAAAACTGTAGATTTGTATAAAAAAAGTACAGACAGACCCACCCACAAACATCCTTCTTTATATATATAGAAGATATACTAGCAGAGGACCTGGCGTTGCCCGGGATAATTACGCTTGTAGGTAATCAGAACAACCGCAAACAGCTAAATTAAACCTCCAAATTGGTTAAATAATAACTCATTCACTACAATATAGAGCCTTCGCAATGGATGGACCTCTCCAAGGATGCCTTCTAGTCTAAATAACTTTTTACTCACGTAATCTTACTTTAGATGTAGACTTGATGTTGTTGCAATTTCCTTTCTTCTTTCGATGGCTTGAAGCAAAAATTGGCCATTCATCACTTTGTGTAGTCTAGCGGTCGCCGATTCATCTATTTACTTGCTTACCATTTGCTCAATACAGTGCTTCCTCTGTCGTCTTTCACTCTTTCTCAATAGTCTGCTAACTCATTATCTCAAGTTACTGATCATTTTTAAAGATTTTCAAAAAATTGTTAAGTACTAAGAATTCTCTTTTCTAAGAAAAGCCTAAATAACAGGAATTCTATGCATTGTTACAAATTCAAACTTATCTATATTGCACAAACTTTGCCTTGCATTGTTGGTCATGAGACATATATTGTTGGTTCGTACAGAGTGTTTGTGAATTGCGTATTGATACCATTGTTGATACCTATTGTGCACAAACTTTGCCTTGCATTGTTGGTCATGAGATATTTCTCATTAATATGCCTTGCAATAACCATGAATATCGATGTTTTATCAATAATTATTATTTTTTCGAAATCTGATATAGACAGTGACCTTCCTCATGGTTTGAAAGTGAAGTATGCAAAATTTCATCAAGATCGAAATAAAACTGTAGATTTGTACAAGAAACAAACCCACAAACAAACAAACATCCTTCTTTATATATATAGAAAGACTAGCAGAGGACCTGGCGTTGCCTGGGATAATTACGCTTGTAGGTAAACAGAACAACCGCAAAAAGCTAAATTAAACCTCCAAATTGGTTAAATAATAACTCAATCTCTACAATATAGAGCCAAGGGACTATTCATTCTAAACAAAGCACAAAAGACAGGATTTACTGAAAAAAATCCATTCTATGTGATTTACCGGGACTTGATTTACCGAAAAAAAAATTTTTTAAGGCTCACAATGGATGGAACTCTCCAAGGATGCTTTCTAGTCTAAATAATTTTTTACTCACGTAATCTTACTTTAGATGAACCCTTGATGTTGTTGCAATTTTCTTTCTTCTTTCGATGTCTTGAAGCAAAAATTGGCTATTCCTCACTTTGTGTAGTCTAGCGGTCGCCGATTCATCTATTTACTTGCTTACCATTTGCTCAACACAACACGCAGCTAAAAGAGTGCTTCCTCTATCGTCTTTCACTCTTTCTCAATAGTCTACTAACTCATTTTTAAAGATTTTCAAGAAATTGTTAAGTACAAAGAAAAGCTTGAATAACAGGAATTCTATGCATTGAATTCTATATTGCACAAACTTTGCCTTGCGTTGTTGGTCTTGAGACATATATTGTGGATCCTTGCATAGTTTGGTGCATTGCGTGTTGACATCATTGTTGATAACTATTGTTGCACACACCTTTATTTGCATTGTTGGTCATGAGATATATATTGTTGGTCCATGCAGAGTGTTTGTGAATTGCGTGTTGATACCTTTGTTGATACTTATTGTTGCAAAAACTTTGTCTTGCATTGTTGGTCATGAGATATTTCGCATTATTATGCCCTGCCATAACCATGAATATCGATTTTTTTTATCAATAATTATTAATTTTTCGAAATATGAGGTAGACAGTGTCCTTCCTTATGCTTTGAAGGTCATGTATGCGAAATTTTATCAAGATCGGTATAAAACTGTAAATTTGTATAAAAAACAAACAAACAAACATCCTTCTTTATATATATAGAAGATTTTAGAAGAGGTACCCGGCATTGCCCGGGATAATTACACTTGAAGGTAAAAAGAACAATCTGAAATTATTAAATTAAAACTCCCAATCGGTTAAATAAAAACTCAATCAATACAATAGAGAGCAAAGGAATTATCTCAATCAATACAACTCCCAATCCATTCTACTTAAAATACGAAAAAAGGAAGTCTAGATGATATACAGGGACTTTATCTAAACACTTCTTGACTTGCCTCACCACTGCGGAGCATCACCAGATACTTTCGACTCAAGTTTTTCTTGCATTTGTTCTAGAAACTATTATACTTTGTTGCTCTTTTCGAAGCTCCCGTTGTTCAGATGTTTCAAACGCCCGTATAGCTTTTTCTGTTTTAGTTGCAAAGTTTCTTTGACCAATACTCGTTCTTTTTCTTTCCTTTCCAGACACATAAATTTTTGCCACTCGTTTGCACGTTTGATAGGGAGCTCAAGGGAGACACGCGTGACTCATATACCTAATCACTGGACGCTGCCTTATTATTTTTCTGTCACTGCATCTTCACTTTATGCTCATTATCAATAATTCTTGGAAACGAACGTTCAGTCATCGCATTATCAGTATCTCAGTTTCCAAAATATACACTTTCCCACAGAATTTAGTCAAAATGTATTTTTGGAAATGTTTCGATCTTCTGTGCTAGGTGATAACCCCGGCGTGGCTCGGACTTTTTTTTCTGGAAGAAAGTTTGAAATAATTTAAAAATAAACACATGAAAACGCTTAGAGTTGATAAAGTAAAAATTCTTAATGAAAATTCGAAAAAAAATTTTTTAAAGGCTCACAATGGATGGACCTCTTCAAGGATGCCAGTGCTAGTCTAAATAAATTCTTACTCACGTAATCTTACTTTAGTTGACAACTTGATGTTGTTGCAATTCCCTTTCATCTCTCGATGTCTTGGATCAAAACTTGGTCATTCATCTTTTTGTGTAGTTTAGCGATCGCCGATTCTTCTATTGACATGCTTACAATTTGCTCAATACAGAATGGAGCTAAAGAAATGCTTCCTCTGGTCCGTGCAGAGTTTGTGAATTGCTTGTAGATACCATTGTTGATACCTATTGTTGCACAAACCTTGCCTTGCATTGTTGGTCATGAGATATTTCTCATTAATATGCCCTGCCATAACCATGAATATCGATTTTTTATCGATAAATATTATTTTTCCGAAATCTGAGGTAGACAGTGACCTTCCTCATTCTTTGAAGGCTAAGTATGCAAAATTTCATCAAGATCGGAATATAACTGTAGATTTTCATAAGAAACAAACAAACCCACAAACAAACGCACAAACAAACAAACAAACCCACAAACAAACATCTTTTTTTTATACAAGATGGCCCAGATTAATATATACAATTTTTAACAAGGCTGTATGCCTTAAGTATTTTAATACCTGTATGTAACTATGGTGGAATACATTATCAAAGAATCGAAGAAGAGAGTCACACTCTGTTTTCTATGGAGTGGTCCACCATGCGGCCCTCCATGGCGATGCAACCTTCCAGTTGCAACTTCACTTTGTCACAGGCCTTCTTGCACACGTCTAAGTTTATTTTGCGAAATTCCTCCGTTACTGCTTCCCGATTGTCTGAAATGTTATGGATCCTATGGCGGTAGACCTTGTCCTTGAGATATCCCCATAACCAAAAATCGAGTGGGGTCAAATCGGGTGATCTGGTGGGCCGCTCAACTGGACCGCGTCTGCCGATCCACCGATCTGGAAATGTTTGATCCAACCAACTCCGCACAGTGAGAGCATAACGCGGTGATGCCCTATCCTGCTGCCACCACTAGGTGTCAAAATCATCGCGTTGCCTCAATAGGGGATACACAGTGTTCACCAGAAGGTCACGGTAGCCGTCTCCTGTGACTGTGTCCTCAAAGAAAAATGGGCCGAGCAGTCCATCGTAACTTACGCCGGCCCACACCATGACACCAGGGCTCTGGTTGTCTACCTCCAATTCAATGTGTGGATTGGTCGCACGTCAATACACGCAGTTGTGGCGGTTCACATGTCCTGAGACGTGAAATTTTGCCTCATCGCTCCATTCCACATGGCGTGCTAACTCAGGATCGTTCTCCAGCATTGCAAGCCAAGTTTCAGCAAACTCCAATCGCCTATCGGGATCATCTTCGAGCAAGTGATTTGTTAAGCGAGGATGATATGGCCTCAGTTTCATATCCTTCAGGATATCCGTACAAGAAATGTCTAACCGAGCAGATAGCCGCCTTTGCGACTTGTTCTTTTCTTGAGAACTGGCCAACTCATTTTGCAGGCGCACTTTGTTGGCGTCAGTAACAACGGTCTTGGGTCTACTGCGTTTACGCTCTTCAACGCTTCCAGTTTAATCAAACTTCTTGTTTACGTTTCTGATCGTTATTAACGAAGGTCCGGGTGTCCCAAACTTAGCTGCCAAACGACGAGTACAACCTCACACAATCTACCTTCTCTTCCAGACTCAATCGCTGCGCCGCCATCTTGATATGGACGATCCTCATGATTCGCGCCTTTTTCGTATCCCTTTGCTCACATAAGGCGCGCAATTTGAATTGTGTCAGTCGCGCGTGACTCGCACACGGCGCTTTCAAAGATCGTATATATTAATCTGGGCCACCCTGTATATAGACGATTTGTTCTTTTTCGTGTTCATTTATATTCTATTTAATGCGCTAATACTTTATAAAACGCCTTTATATATTATTATAAATAATAAACTAATTACATAAATATATATTTTGAGTATTTTTTTCAGTATGGAACGCATTATTATATTTTACATTGATTTCTATAGGAAAAGTGGTTTCGCCTAACGAGTGTTTCGCTTTAAGAGTAAGATTCGGGAACGAATTATGCTTGTTAAGCGAGGTTCCACTGTATTTTAGTTAAATACTATATTTGTTTAGTTAAATTCTTTGCCCCAATGGCAAACGAAAAAAAAGAAAACGGGCTTGAAAATGTGTAGATATGGCAAAGACTCCGGAGAAGAGACAATTGGCTTCATGGATGAAAATAAACATTCCGCACAAAAAAAGCTAAGATGAAGGTGCTACATCACATCATAGATGTGTGTTTTCAACCCCAAAGACCAAAAAGGTCTGCATCACAGTTTAACTATCATGTCCATCTCAACAGAATTAAATTGAAATAGAGGTTCTTACATAACTGGATATTTGTACACACTAGTTGTGCAAAAGAACAAAAAAACTATGTGGAAATTATCTTTGAAGAAATGGTCTATGGAAAATTTGATGTGATTTGATGGTGGCAAACATACCCCATGGTTGCCTGGAAGTGGAGGAAGCAGTGAAGAAATTTTCTTCAACACACATTTTGATAACACAGAATGCACACAGCTAGCACGCGTTAACAAAGGGAAGTCACCACCTCATGGCATGCTTATGCAAAACATAAGAACTGTAATAAAGCCTGGTAAACAAAGACACACAAGGACATCATTGTCCAACCAAAATAAACTTACATTTCGAATATTAAATATCTTCTTAAAGCTATGAAAACTTATATGTTTTCAAATTTTTATATATATAGCGCACTTTCCCTCTGTTTGTTTGTTTGATTGTTACTCCATAACTCCTGAATCGGGTAACCCCGATTTTGGCTGAAATTTTGCACAAATGACCTTGAAAACACGGAGTGTCTTAGGCTAAGTCGCGTTCACGTCCGACCTCTAGTTGGCCTCCTACGCTCTTCTAATCGATATTCAGATGCCAACAATATCGAAAAAACAGGAGATATCTCACCAACAATATGCACGGACCAATAAAGCAAGGCAAAGTTTCGGCCAACAGTTGGCAAGTTGTCTTTTTGTCAACAATCGGCTGTTTGTGTTTCTATGTTGCTCTTGAAGTTTTAAGGGGATTAATAATAATAAGGACTCAAGTTAGGCGGATGCCCCAAGCGGTAAAAATTTTGGGGTCCTTAAACTGAAATTAAGAGCCTCAATTTTGGAGCCCTCAAAATTTATTTCTATTTGATTTTAATAATTAAAGCTTCCTTCCAATGGATAGTCCCTTTGCTCTGTGTTGTGTTGATTGAGTTATTATTTAACCATTTTGGACTTATAATTTACCTTTATGAGATTGTTCTGTTTACCTACAATTATAATTATCCCGGGCAACGCCGGGTACTCTGCTAGTATGAAATAAATTACAGACAGATAAAATGAAGAATTGGCTAAAGACTAATGCGAGTATAAGATACAAAAAGAATTTTGAAAATCGGTTAACAAATAAAAAAGTTACCGCCAAGGAGAATTTATCAATCGCCCCTCGTATTTAAGTCATGTAATATATTCAAACGCTGAAAATTTTTGTAAAATGATACTTGAAATTAAAGTATTTTATAGATAATTCGTAGCGTCAAAATGTATTTTTCATTTGTTATTTAATTGCTAGACATTGACGAGGCCTGTTGATGTGATGACGAGCGTAGTTGCTCGCGCGAAAAGTTTGCCAATTTTTTGTCTCTTTTAACATCTAGACGTAACTATTATAATTTTGGTTTATATTTTTTTAATTTGTTTGCAACTTGCAAAGACAAGAAAGTGACGTTAGAACAATTCCACGATAAAAAGAGTGTAACACTGAATCTAGATTTTTTCCTAAAACTAAGCATCGATAATTGCGAATTTTTTTCCATCTTTTACAATAGATATCAAATTTTTATTTGTGTATAGATGCAAAATGTGTATAGAATGCTAAATATAATCTCTTTGTTTATTGGCTTTTAGTTTCCCATTTTGCTGAAAAGGTTAAAAAATCAATTCTCGAACTTGCTATCAGCTGATCAAATAATCATATTTATTATGAAAATGAAAACGTTAATGTGCTTCTTTTTTAACCTCCTTTATCTAAAAATAAAAGCTTGGTAGGCTAACCAGCAATAGCTACCTTTACATTTTTTCTTAATAAGCTGAAAAGTATCGTAAATTGTACCTCTGCTAATTCAATCGTTGGGAAAAATATGGCCGACGGCCCGAGTTATCGCCACTCTCCTTACAGGCACCCTAGGAAATACGAGTTAAAGACTGTTCCATTGAATTAATAAGAGCTGTAATTCGGTTGGTCACTTCGATCATACAGGATTCAAGCTTTTCATCGTATTTACTAAGAACTAGAGATAGTAGACGTTCGAGAAATTTATCATCAGTAAGGCAAGCCACTGCCTCCTCAACAGCAACAATGGACGACTCGTCCGGTAGCTTACCGGGCGAGCTCAACACCTGATGACACCGGGTGGTAGTTGGTTTTGTGGCCTTATCTGGCCTAGGCATTACAAAGAAGAATAAATAAATCAAAACAAACGCAATATAACACTCACTGGGCGAGCACAAGTGCAAAAAGACTATTTCGTTAAAATTTCAGGTAAAAGTGTCTGACTGGTCCGTCTTCAGCGAAGAACGTAATTAATGGTTTTGTTGCTATTTAACAATTTACATTATTCACACTAAATCTAATAAATGACAAAGTACTTCAATAATAGGGCGGAACACATTTTGTTGATTAGCTTTAGAAATAAAATTGCTTCAGAAATGAGCCTCAGCTCGGTGATTATAACGGAGCTCACATGAGTAGGTCCAGCATAGGCACCATCTTGAAACAAAAAAAATTATAATAACAGTATTTTACATTCTGTAATTAAATTTGAGTAAGGAACGCTACGAACTTTTGTAACTATACATGTAAAAGAAAGTAACTAACTAATGAAAACTGGAGTAAATTGAAGAATAACATTGGAAAAAATTGAAAAAAAATTGGAATGAAAAATTCCGCAATATGAATTCGAACGACGAGTATCACGCTCGCGGGCACGGTATAACAAAGCTGTCTCAAAGTGTCTTAAAGACAAAAGATAATGAAGATGAAAACTCAATAATAGGGCGGACACTCGCAATTTTTTCTAATAATATCATTACACGTTTAGACAGTTTTTCCTGGATAATGTGCTTATTCTTCTAGTCGACCTCAAAAGGAATATTAATTTATTCAAAAATATAAAGCAAATTGAAGGTGACAAAATATTAAATCATTCCAAGGTAGAGACAAAAATGAGAATAATTACATAAGAAATGCACAAATCCCTTTCATTGAAAGCGGCGCCTTTGGCTTTAATTACAAGACTCAGCCTGTTTGGTGTCTGTTGACCAACTTAGCACATTCTGCACGACTGAAATTAGACCAAATATGTTTGATTGCCGAATGAACTTCTGTTTAGTTTGTGAGGGTCCTTCCTGAAGTCTAACCTTCATCAACCTCCATAAATTTTCAATAAGATTAATGTTGGTGAACTAATTGGTCATTGTAACACCAGACATTCTTTGAATCCATTCTTTGTGGATTTACCAGTATGATTAGACGAAACATCCTGCTGGAACAAAAAGAAATCACTGTACAGATCTTCAGATGATGGGATTATGAAATTGTCAAACATTTCTTGAGATTGCAGCACTTAAGACGCATAACTTTCCTACTCCATCTGACGACATGCCTTACCATATTATTATTACCATATTATTGAAGGTAAGCTTCTGACCTTCGGCTTCCATGTCCCATACAATGCAGTATATAATGAACATTGCATTCACAAATCATCGCTTGATTAGGTAATGGTATCATTTTCTATACTCGTATTCTTCTTTTGATATTTTACAATTCTGGGCACTCTCCCTTCCTCCCGAACATTCACTAGTTGATGACGACCACAAACTGCACGTTCAGCTCCAGTTATTTTGCTGACAGTCCAGTCTCGAAAGACTTTAGCAAGAGCATTTCACGAATGCGATGGTTTCGCTGACGATCACATAATGGCGCTGAGCTCCTATAATCATACCACATACAAAAGCTGTTAAATCGTGTAGTTTACCCATATACTCTCCAGCTACATATAAACATTTATTCCAATATTTTATGACTGCTTAGATAACATTGTCACTGAATTATTGACCTTCCTAGATATTCAAACATGTGAAAACCTGTCCTAGTCCCCGTTATGTGAAATTGGGATATTCATGAATGATTATATCTCCAGTTCCCAATGACAGATTCATCTCTCAGGTTATCGGCAAGTTATCACACGATTATCAATCAATTCCACAAGGTGCAAGTTCACAAGGGCGATTTCTGTGGGCTCGCTATCCCTATGGCCGGGATTGTCATTCACTAATGTACATGCCATAGTCATCTTTAAAGCTGTTACCAAATTTCATACAACCTCTTAATATGGCTGATTGTCTCCTTCAAGTCTTTTATAAATGTACTGTCGGGTGCAAGAAGGTTTTTACCTAGATAAAAATTGTTCGACTTCCTTAAAATACTTCAATCCAATGAGATTGCTTTTTCCAGGTGTCCAGTCGAACACGCTTACTATGGAACGATTCCATTAAGTTTTATCTTAGCATCGGGGGTAGGCAAGTTTTACATCAAGTGCTCAACTATGATGACAAAAAAGATTATTTTGGCTGTTCTGTTGAGAATTTTTGTTTTATTAATAATACATTACTAACTAAATAGATTAGTTTAACATAAATGTTGCACAGTATCGATATAATTATATGTGTAATCAAGAGATAAGCTGATGGAGCGCTCGTTATGGTGTGATGTGGAAGTGATTTTCTTTTGACTGCTCACAAGGTAACAAGTCTCATTGGTGTGGAATTGTCGGAAATAACTTAATTGGCCCTTATGTGTTGCCGCCACGATTGACTGGGTGAACGTATCTTTTGTTTCTGCAGAATGCATTACCAGAATTACTGGAAGATGTTCCTCTTTTGATAAGATCTAACATGGGGTTCATGCATGATGGCGCTCCAGCACATTTCAGCCATGTTGTGCGAGCACACCTTAATGCTGCATACACGAATCGGTAGATAGGTCGAGGTGGATCGGTAGCCTGGCCTGCAAGATCACCCGACCTTAATCCCTTGGACTTTTTTCTGTGGGGTCATGTGAAAACGATCGTCTACAGCACAGAAGTTCCTAACTTTATGGATCTGCGACAACGAATTGAAAATGCATGCCAAACCGTTCGTAATGCTGGCGACGAACTCTTCCATGACATCAGACGGTCGCTCATGCAACGAGCCGAAGCGTGCGTGCGAGCTGGTGGCGGGTACTTTGAACAATTCCCGTAATTTGGAGCCACGGGTTTAGTTGGCTGTATCGCGTAAATAAATCGTTTCCAGACAAAGTGCTATAGAACATTTTCGTCTTCTTTTGACCTGAAGAATATGTCACTAAATTTATTGTACATAATTTTGAAAAACCCTGTATAGACATTCAGAGAGCAAAAAGTAACTTTCCCGAATCCATTAGTATTCTTTGGGAAGTTTATTACACTTTTTAGGAAGGCAGTGCAACCCTTGTAACGTGCCGAAAACCAGCAGACGTAGTTTCTTCACGCTCAGTTTTTTACTAATGCCCTCCCCAGCAAAGGACGTTAACCTTCCTTATTATTATAAATCCCTACAATTTAAAGACTATAGCACCTACTTATCCCGAGTTAATCCGATAAGCCCTAAAGTAGGGGGAAAAAAACGCTCCCCACTGAGTGTTCTAGAACAATGGTCAAACACGCTTTGGGGAGGAAGTACTTGAAGAATCGCGGTACGATTCTTCAAGTTAACAAAATATAAGTCTAAAAGGAACCTTAAGCCCCTTGAAGAAATTACCCGTTTAAGAAATTAAGGTATTAGTTTGATGTGATAATTCTGAAGAAAGAACCCCACGGATTCCAAACAAATTATCTCCTTTATTGCAATATGAAATAAAGAGAGTGGTGTACAGAATAAATCAGGGACTATTTTTCAACCAGAGGACGAGATGACGAAACTGTAGCATTCAGCGTCGAAAGAAGGTCAATCTTGTGATGAGGCGAAGAAAGCAGAGCTGGGAGTGAAGTAGAGGAGACCATGTTGCCAGTCCGTCGGGATGAGAAAGCAGACGAACGCCCGTGGAATCTAACATTGATTGAAGCAGTCCGGTAAAACAACAGGGATGAGTCGTCTGACGAGGGATCTAGGACGAATTGAACTAAGAACTAGTTACTGAAAATTACACCACATATAACAGTTTGGAAACAAAAAAATCGTAACAAATGGAGATTCAAAAAAAACTTATAGATACAAAGAAAAGGTACAAAATGAAAGCCCAAAGAATTAAATTGAAATTAAACTAAATAAACAAAAAAATAAAAAAAACCATAAAAATTAAATAGAAGTTCGTTCAGGGAAGACAACTAACACAGACGTAAAGGGGGGAATCTAAAACAACAAGAAATGCACATAGAACTAAATT
>JAHWFO010070720.1:144090-169312 GCA_023313115.1 Rhysida immarginata | reverse complement strand
CAGCGGAAGTAAATAACTGAAAGTCAAATAATTAATATAAAAGAATTGGTTCCTCGCAAGGGGGAATTATTTGTTTCCGGGCGTGGGAAAACTATAAATGTCAGGGACCGGGTTGCAGTGGACAGACCAAGAACGATGGAATTTATCACCCCGGCGGAATAAAGAACGATTAATTGCGGACAGCAGATATAATACGATGAAACAGGTGACACAACGTGGAGATCAGCGGTGAATACAAAGTCAGCTAAACAGTGTCAAAGCGGACCGCTCGCCATGATAAAGTGGTCGCCACCAAACCCATTGGAAGGAGTAGCGAGAAAAGATACGCATTTACTTGGAGGACCTTCCGTCGTGTTCTGGACACTGGTACACCGTCAGGGCCCCAAAAAGTAATGTTAGCGGAAGACTACAATTGCAGAAACCAAGCCCCATCAAAGCTGACCGGCGGGCGCAGAAGGCAAACTAGACGTCAGGACAATCCCGTGGGACGCCGACGATGATTAGATCCGAATTCCGTTGGATAGAGAATTCGAACCGTGGTGGTTGGCCGTACAGCCGACTGCAGGTATTTTCCATGTGTTCTACGGTGCGAAAGAAAAACAATTCATACGAAGTTTATGGTTGTATATAAGACATACCGTTTTACAAATATTTCTTTTCGTCGTTTTCCTGTGGAGAAGTGATGTCCCAAAATGAAGGAATCCAGCCGCAATAGGCTTGCGAAATTCAATATCTGGCTACGGGGTACATGAAAAGGTGAAAGATTCCACCATGGATTCTTTAGGACAGCCCAGACGACATCTCTGATGTAATTCAAAGAAAGGTAACCGTGTCTTCGACTTCATAGTCCACTACGACTGCGCTCAGCCCAAAAAAAAACATGAGTCGGAAAGGAAAAGAAAACATCTCCGGATTGTTGAGAGGCCACCCCATTCTTTGTGACCTAAGCGGACACCACTGCTCCTTAAGGTTCACCTCTTTGGCCTACCTTTTTGTAAAAAAAAAAATTAATTTTCCAAGAAAAACTAAATTTAAATATTTTGGCGCCACGCGATCGCCGAACTCGCGCTGGCGAATGCACAACGTGACGCTCTAAAAGCTCTTCCCTCAGATAACAAAGGGTAATTACTAACCAACAATCCCAAGTAACCAATTGACTTTAAACTATACAACAATTATGTACCATTTAAACGAAGTAATCGTAAACAATCAAGAAAATATTTTGATTCTTTTAAAACAGAATCGACCAAAAAATCTATTTTAATCTCTCCATACTTTAAATATTTTTCCTGCACCCCTTTTCTAGTTTTCTTGATGTTCGTCACAATGGTAAAAAAAAACCGGGTAATTGGCTGTTGATCGTGGAGTACATTAATCCAAAAAGCGATACGACCTCGTGATTAATTTGTAAGGCTAACCGCGTTTAAAAAAGAAAATCATGCGAATTTTCACGGCAGACTCGTTTCCTTAATCCTCTATCGTATGAAAAAGAAAGCATTTACGAAGAATTAGCGTAATTAAAATGAAAACCTGGCCAGGTTATTACAAAGAAAATCTACAAATATTTCCTTGTACGAGGAAGAGACGATGAGATAAGGTGGTCTTTTTACCGAGAAACACTCCGACTTATCCACCCACGCGGAGCTAATGTAACGCGACTAGAACGCGTCACGTGAACCCTTTAAATTCCCTTAATGGAGGGGGCTCACAGTAACCTCCCTATAACTGACCGGGAAGCCCACAAAGTATCTGTTTATCTCAGAGATCAAAAGGCGCACTTGAAAAAATGACACGACGCGTGCCAAAAAAAATACCCAGGGGTCAATGCCAATAGTAGATTGAGAAAATAAAGAGGTACATAATATAAAGGCTAGGCCGACCGTGCAAGAATGGGAACAAATGCTTCATAAAAATCTCCCTCCAACACATGTGAAGGCGAATAACCACAGATAATCAACTGGGATTCAAAAAAAAACTTCCCATGAAGCTTGGTAGCACGGAGCAAAACGGCACGCGACACCCTATACGAACGAGCCGACAGGGTTGAAGGAAAAGGCCCTCTAGAATGTGTGGGAGGAGACCCTAATTGCTTCGAGCTATTAAGCCAGTGACCCAAGGGGAAAGACAGAGACAGACAGGCGGAAAGAAAGGAGAGAAAGGAGGCCCAAATGAACTCAAATTGACCCCCCTAAGTGACCCCTCAGATTTAGCATGTGACGTCACAAGGTTGTCACGTGATTCTTGAACGCTTCCAGCCTCCTTTAACTATGCAAACCCGAGAGGAAAAAGTCAGTCTGTCGGAGTCTATTCACCAGAGATGAGGCGTGCATCATTGTTAGAACAGCGGCTTTTTAATTAGTAACTCTGTCCGAGTCCTGGAGGCAGCATAAGTGGGCCCTGAAACTTGGTAATCCGGAATTTCCTGCAAAACCCATTGCAGTCTACTCAGCTGTCCTTCAGAATTTCGGCAGAGACATTCAAAATTATTTTATTTCACAATTTTTTAATGATTTGTCCACGTTCACATAGATTTCGAGGTCTTTTTAATGAGTAAAACCATGCAGCGACCCTGCTTCAACAATGACCCTTAAATATAAGTTTTCTATGCCCCGCTCATTCGCGATGCTCAGAAGTAAGAAAATGTTACGAATTTAACGAAGATTCCATTCCCGAACGGAAGCAAGATCCACAACGCAGACGTACAACCAATAGATACCAGTGCAGGTATGCTTTGTTTCCCTATGGCCAAAAATGCGTATTCTTTTGATATGGTTGACTTGATAGGTAGATGGGATTAATGGTATTTTATTGGATTATCATTTTTATTATTGGCTAGGGTTTATTGGTTCTTTATTAACATCCAAATAGCAGTATTATGTATCTTTTAATTATCCATTTCTTACTTAGAATAAATTGATTTGTTATTGTTTGAATGAGTCGTTTATGCTTCCTAAAGTCTTTCCTGGCACGAACCGAAAAGGCGGAGAAATAATAATAAATGTAGGTCGGGTTTAATATTTTAATTAGTAATCAAAATTAATGGCGCAGTCGAATAACCCTAGTTAGGCATTTAAATTCATATCATAAACCCCGGTCATTACATTTATGCGAAGGTATCAGTGAACCTTACATTTTTGGCAGCAGCCGACAGGATATTTGCTATTACAATTACAGAAATAGTTGGAAAAACTGGGTACATAGACGGAATAAGTAAATTGCATGTTTGAACAGATTAAATTAGAATTCTAATTGCATTAAAGACTAGGCAAGATAATAAGGGAGGTATATTTAAAATTCGTGGTAAAAAACTGAAAAGTAAAGATGGCTCATCAATCTTTCGCCTTAGCAGGTGAAATTAACACCTATGATGGATGAACTGATCCTGCATTATTCTTTCAGGATTGACGAAGTTGCAACTGCATTTAATTGGACACCAGCAGCAAAACTAAATATAGCGAAAATTAAGCTCAAAGGCAGTGCTCAATTTTATTGTCGGGAAGATCAGGCTATGGCAGCAATAAATGACTATGAAGAATTTAAAAATAAGATGATAGAAAAATTTGGAAAAGAACCTAGAGGGAAAAGTGAAAGGTTATTCTCAGAGTGCAGTCAAGGAAAAAACGAAACAGTAAGAGATTTTCAACTCGGATTCAGGCATTGAGGAAAAAGATTATGATACAGGTTCCAGGTGAGGGACAGGCAGTTGATATAAAGAAACAATTCGCGAAACAGATAATAGAAGAAAGAATGAAACATAGATTTATAGATGGGTTACTGCCAGAATTACAAAAAGTAGTTTTATTCAGGAAACCAGATAATTTAGAACAGGCTGTAAGTTATGCAGAGGAGGAAGAAGAAAATCAGTTACGTTATGTTACAAAAAGGTATGGGTTAAATATAGTAGAAGACGAGGAAAATGAATTGAGCAAAACGATTATAGATTAGGATTTAAATACATTAATTAATCAGCGAATAGATGAATTGATGCAGTTAAGGATGGGAGAGGGAAATAGAAACATAATTGAACAGAGAGTTGAGAGAACTGGAACGCGAATAGATAGAAGGGGTAAGAACATGCACAGAAAACAACAAGGAAATAGGCTAAGAAGAGGAAACATAGAGGGTGGATATTAATCGCCTCCTCTTTCAGCTATTGATCAAGAGGTTATTTGTTAAAGGATTAGTTGAGGATAAAACATGATTACTTAGTTCTACATTGTTTTGTCTATTTTAAATGCAGAGATTGTATAGTAGATTTAACATAAAGAAATTGATTGTTAACCAGAGCAGCATAGTTACTGTAGTGAGGGAGATATTGCAGTGAGTAAATCCTCTCTTCTCTCCCTTTTCTCCTTTCTTTAGTTCTGCCATTTAAGACAAGTTATACAGGTAAATCACAGAAGCTTACGGGAATAAGATTTCTTCGTTGTTATTAAAAGAATAGTTTGAGAAACTTAATGTTGTATATTGCTGGAAAAGTTATTAATTACTTCGATTGATCGTTGTATATTTTACGGATAACTAGATGTTATGTTGCGAATATAAGAAGACATTTCTTGCGACTATTTAAGTCATAGAGTGAGTGACTTAGACTTACAAATAAGAAGTTTGCATATTTCTCAACGGGAATTCCTTCATATACATGTTGAAGAGGTTTGAGAGAGATTTGTTGGTTTAGTGGCATATGTGATATGTTTTGTGCTTATTTAGCGTTGATGCTTTATGATTTTCAGTAAATTAAGCATTAGTAATGTTGTATGTCTAGCAATAATTTTAAGTGATGACTTATTGATATAAAAATTTGAAAAGAAGAAGATTAAATAGGTTAACATAGTTGTAGTTTATTGTTGAATTGATGTTCCAAATGTACCTTGAGTCACTACAGGTGATTTGAAGGATTGAACTACAATTGTTTTAATGAGCAAGTAGACGCCTCATTAATTATTATGGTGGTTATATACGTTTTATTTTGGATGTATTCGCACGTTTGTTAGCCTCAGATTGTTTGATTGAATTTTAAGAAAATGTGATATTGATTCATGTGATTCGACTCATTGTTATAACTCTGATGTTAATTACTGATTTTAGATAGAAGTTGTTTTTACTAAATTAGGAACAGCCATTAACTATCTTATTTGAAAACGCAGAGTTTAGTTTTGTTGAATTACAGACAACTATTGATGTAATTGCGTTAGATGATTAACATTGTAGAACGTTCTTATTTCCCGGATTTAAAGCTTCATCAGAACTGCTTGCTGCTACCGGTTTCCTAGGTTGTTATGGGCAAAATTTGAGCATGTTTCATAGGTTTGGTCGACTAGAGATGCATTCTTGAGGTGAAATTTTGAAACAGGCTGTCATATAAAGATTTATTATCGTTACATGAATTTTGTTGTTGTCATTTATAAACAAATACTTTTAAGTTAGTTTTGTCTTGTCATAATACGGGCAGGTTTTAGTCGATTTTATGATAGTATCATTATATTTGATGTAGGTGATAGAAATTGCTAATCAAGTTATGATAATGCGTTGTAATTATGAATAGCTTTCTCTTTCGGAAAATATTCTTTTTGAATAGCTTGTGCGGTTCCTATAAAAATAAGTATTCATTAATTTGTTGGAATATTTTATATACTGTATTTATATAATTTTGGTTTTAATGCTTAGCAAAATATGGGAAACGAATGGCACTCATTGTATCTGAATCACAGAGAGAGCAGCCAGCGACATTGTACCTATGCCAACTGTTGCTATAACCCCCCCCCCCCGTCTGCCCCACTGTGAGCAATCTTCATAAAATTATACATATTGCTTCTAAATTTTAATAATACAAAGAAACATTATGAAACGAAGGTTGTTAGGAGTATACATTCAGTTTTAATGAAGATAAATAAACTTAATGTCTAATTTTGAGAATAAATTACAAGTTGTATGGATGATTTAATGACATTAGCTTGGAAGAAGTTAAAAATCAATTACTGACTAAACTTTTAGATCAGAGGCTTGTGATGTAAGTATTTTATAGTTATAGCAGATGCTAACAAATTTAAAAATGATATTAGTGCCAATTTAGTTATTAAATGCTTTAATGATTCACATTTTGAACTAAGGGTAATGTTACAGTGGACAGATTGCACTGTTATATGGAAGTTAAAGTTTGTTCTGGAAACTATTCGATTGTGATATTATATACTGAATACCTGTAAATAAAAACAAATTTGATTTGAAGAACAAGGGTTGTTTAATGTTTATTATAGTGTTGTAACAGAGCACAATAGCTCATGTTTCATATTTTAGCTGCAATGATTCAAGATTTTGATATAGGGTAGTTGCACTATTAAGCTGTTATCTAAGAGAGTATCGACAATCCAGAACAGGAGATTTGGCCGAAAAGTTTGTTGTCAACACATGATATTTATAGCCTATTTAAAAAAAATTTAGGATCATAATTCTCTAAAATTGATTGAGAATAAATTTTTTTCAATCCTCAACTTTAGTGTGCAGACACTGATAATGATGAAGGCCTGTCCAGTTTATGTTTTTGGTTGAATCTCATAATCACGAAGCATGATAAATAGAGTGCTATGGAGATAGTCTTGGGCTGTGTGTATTTCATTGTGAGAATGCACTGCTGAAAGTAGGTTATATATCTTGACAATTACTCTATAGTTATTCAGGTTTATTATATTTGTTGGAGATTATATACCTCATTTTACTTTTGCATTTATAGAGAGTTAGAAAATGGTTATGGATGCCTCGAGTTGTAGACATTTTGGTTACAGATGTTGAAAAAAAAATTTTTTTTGGATTGAATAATTGTTGTTAGATGAATGATACAGGGTTAGACATAGAAATTCTGCCATGCTGATATAGGTTGACATTAAAGGATCAAAGAAATTGTATTCTAAGATATTGTTTTACACACCATGTTGTATGTTAGCAAGTTAACCGGCTATATTTCCCAATTAGTTTAGTACATTGATGTTTGTGTGCCAAAGTTATTAGTCATGGATTGTTGATTTTAGTAATTATGGTTATGAAATCAAAATAAGAGATGTTTCTTTAGGATTACCGGATAGTGTTTCTCATATGGTGATAAATAAGGGATTGCAGGGATGAATCCATAGACGAATACTTAAGTGAGGCCTCTGGGAAGCCTAGAACATAATGTTGGAGATATAGTACTATAAATTACGTGAATGAGCCGAGTTATTAACACAGTTATAGTGACGTTGAATGTATGATGTTACGGTACATTTTGTTTCTATTTGTTCTAGACTAATTATTTTGGTTATCCATTATTTGACCCCAGGAATGAATTTCATTAGGGATATTATAGTTATGGAAAATATATGAACATATTATTATAAGATAATAGACATTGGATAGTGCTTTGTAGTAATAGCTAGGGTTTCCTTTCAAACTTCATTGTTAGATTTTGGTGTAAGCATATCCGGAGAGGCAGTCGAATAGTTGTCATATCCTTGTGTATATTCATACACATTAATTAGATTATTTAGATATATACATTACTTGGGTTGTATTACATCCTGATATATAAGGTTCATTAGTGATACTGGTTTAAATAGGTTCCTAACCTAGATTGATAATAATAAGTTTTTTATGAAATTGAGACACTTTTATAAACAGTAGTTAATGAGAGATTTAGAATTTGTATTCTTATATTGTTTTTTAGTATTTGGATAGATAAAATAGGCAGGCCAATGTTTTGGGGAAAAAAGCATGACTCTTTTCCGTAGATGAAAGATCGCCATCGCAGAAGGCCCTTCCAGCAGTCACTGTGGACGAAAGACTGAAACAGTCGACTCATTTGGACCACATCGATGAGGACTACCAGATGTGCCCCACTACATTCCCTCGTCGATGGACGCTCCCAGACACACTTCATGGTCAACGAGACCACCGCCACACAATGAGGAGACTAGAAGAATATACGTAGGTACTCAAACCCCCAGGTGAACTGCTGAACTGAATACAAACTGTAAGTGCTACTTTTGCAAATCACCAATGATGCAATTATCATTAAAGTAAGGAATATGTTTTATACACCCAATAAGCACAGAGCAAAAATGTGTGTGATATAGTGCTTCTGATATTATAGAGTGCTACAGATACCCACAAACTGGGAAAAGTGAAACTTGTGAACTGAGGACCACGAACTGATAAACAGTGTGAATTTTTAACAAAAGGTTAATTAAGTTAACGCCGAATTTCACTGTGTTTATGAAATAGTGTCTGATTACTAAATAAAGTGTAGAACAACAAGATACATTATGAAAGAGTAAGATTCTGAATAACGACAAAAAATAATAATTTTTTTAAATTAAGTTCTTAATGGTTTCCTATGAATTTGAATGTGTAACAATTTAAATAAAAGTTACTATTAAGACTCAATGAACTGATTGAACTCTATAATGGTTTTTTACATGTCATTATTTTATTTTACAATTTTTTAATGATTTGTCCACGTCACATAGATTTTCTTTTGTTCGCTCGATTTTGAGGTCTTTTTAACGAGTAAAACCATGCAGCGACCCTGCTTCAACAATGACCATAAATATAAGTTTTCTATGCCCCGCTCATTCGCGGTGCTCAGAAGTAAGAAAATGTTACGAAAGTAACGAAGATTCCATTCCCGAACGGAAGCAAGGTCCACAACGCAGACATACGACCAATAGATACCACTGCAGGTATGCTTTGTTTCCCTATGACCAAAAATGCGTACTCTTTTGATATGGTTGACTTGATAGGTAGATGGGATTAATGGTATTTTATTGGATTATCATTTTTATTGGCTAGGGTTTATTGGTTCGTTATTAACATCCAAATAGCAGTATTATGTATCTTTTAATTATCCATTTCTTTCTTAGAATAAATTGATTTGTTATTGTTTGAATGAGTCGTTTATGCTTTCTAAAGTCTTTCCTGGCACGAACCAGAAAGGCGGAGAAATGATAATAAATGTAGGTCGGGTTTAATATTTAATTAGTAATCAAATTAATGGAGCAGTCGAATAACCCGAATTAGGCATTTAAATTCATATCATAAGCCCTGGTCATTACATTTATGCGAAGGTATCAGTGAACCTTACACTCTGTTTAAAACTTACACGAAATGAAAAAAGCGATAATGAACAAAAAAAATCTATCCATATCGGATTAGAACTCTGCTATTCGTGGAAGTAGGTAGAGACTTTAACGATGCTGAATTCAGCCGCTATCGCTTATTATTGTCAGGAGGGAGCACGTGACGAGCACATCCCAAGCATATACCTGCTACCCTATTTTCATTCAGAATTGACAGGTCCATTCTAATCTGCCTTGGTTCTCAGTACAAGTACCCGATTTAGCAACCGATCAATATCCAGTAAGCTCAGCCCATACGGAGCAGGTAAAGACCTTTTTGCACCCGGCTGTACATAGACTTCATGCCCTGTTTTTTGCAAGGAACTTCGTCACAATACACTGCTTCTTGCATTGGTATGTTGTTGGGTATTTTGAATAACGCTCTTTGGAACTGCACGCGTCAAACGCGCTTCCGACCTTGCTATTTACCAACCTAAGAAACTCGGTGGTACGATCACTTTCATATGCTTGTAAAATAAAAATTCCAAGTTTGACGTAGGACACATATATATCGAAATGTCATCGAAGAAACGAACGAGCATTGGTCAGAGAAGGAAAAAATTTATCCATGTGTCAAAAACATCTAAACAACGGGAGCTTGGTCTTCTACAGCAAGAAATTCTAGAATGACTGAAAACCAGTTTGGGATTTTATTTAACTTCTTGAGGTTGTTCTGTTTACATGAAGCAGTAATAAACCTGTGCAACGCCGGGTGCATTTGCATGGATTTCCTGTTATTCGAGGCTTCTTAGGGATGAAGATCCCATCTTAGCTCTGAGAATTATTGAATTTGTGACAATACGTAGAATTCCTGTTGTTCTAGCTTTTGATAGAATTGATAGCTCTTAGAAGTTAATGCGTTCTTGAAAATCTTTTCCAATAATCAGTATACAGATTGGAGAGTTAGCAGTCTATTGAGAAGAGTGGAAAGGTTAACAACAATGGTATGAACACGCAATTCACAAACATTACGCGCGGACCAATGATATATTGTGATGTTTGAATATCTTCCACATGACATTATTTAATTTATCTCAAGTAACTCTATGACATGAATTTCTTTTGGTCGGCCGACATATCAACTTATTAATTGATTTTCTTTTTTGGCCCCAATTTTGTCACAATATTCTTAATTCTAATGATCTTTCATTTATCAATTCATTTTATTATTATAGTTTAGCCCGGGTGTGTCTTTATCAACATAAGATGTTTGAATCTTCATATGTTAATTATTTAATTTTCTAATTATACTTTTTATTTAACTTTAATGGAGTTTTTTTTTAACTTTCCTAAATGTTTTTTCCAATTTTAATAATTTTTTTCATGGCATTGTGTTTACTTTGGTTGAGTAGATTTTATTCACTCCTTATCCTTTTTGTGATAAAACTGGATTCTTGACTTAATGTTTTACATTTGGGACTTTGTACATTTGTTTAACTATGAGTGGAATATGGATGAACATACATTGATTATATATATATATAGATAGAGAGAGAGAGAGAGAGAGCTGTTTACATAGGTAAATACTTTGGGATCCCTCTTTTGATCATAAATATTTGGTTGATATTTTGATCGTAAGACAATTAGTTTTCTGAAATGTTGACAGCTTTATAATTTTTTTTTGGCTAATAATATAACTTAAATCTTTCTTTTTTGAGGAAAATTTTATAGATGTTCTACTATTTACAAACTTATGCTGTTGGAAGTGACTTCTCATTGTCACCACGTGCTAGCCGTGTACTTTCAGATTATTTCTCCAACAGTATAAATTCTTTTACATGAAATTTTTCCTCACTTCTGTTCTGCTACTCTGCCATTCTGCAACTATGGGGATTCACCATCTGCATTGGCCACTACAGTCTTCACTTTCCATTTAAGTTCTCAGTGTCTTCAAAGATAATAGGTGTTTAAACCTTAAACTTTCCTTTGCCATGGATATGGAAGACTTTTTATTTATTTCCTTCTTAATCACTGCTGTTGAGATGCACATGTTCCTAATTAACTATGACCCAGATTCTTTTGGCTTTGCCAAATCATCTCTTCCCCAGGAGGATCTACCAATTTTCACATAATTCTGATATTCTTCAGTGATTTTTAATCTGTAGTGTGCCAATTTGTCCCCATTTGGGCTGAAGTTAATGTTTTCCAATTGGACACTGTAACATTTCTAGATTTGTTTTTTTTAAATTTTTTTTATCACTTCTGTTTTTCATTTTGGCTTTAATGTAATTTGAAATTTCTTTATTAAATTTATAATGGGGTTTTCTTTATAATATTTCTGCCCCTTTAGCTTGTTTGTAGTATGCAGTGGTGGAGCAGAAGTCTAGTATTGTATAATTACATTTTCTTTTTACTTTTTCTGCTTGATTTACAATTTATTTTCAAGCTTAAAGATTAATTCATTTACAGGGTCGGGACACATTAATATGATCACCTCTCCTCGAACATGTTGGAACGTCCCATGGAATGCAGATGAAAAATCATTGCATATCATTAAAAGCTGACAACAGCAGACGTGTAGTAGCATCCGTTAACAAAACAATTGTCGCCGTCATGGGCAGAGCAAGTGACATGTCGGACCTTCAAAAGGGGATAATCATTGGCTATCAGGCCAAGGGGTACAGCATTTCAGAAACAGCCACCTTTGTGAACTGCTCTAGGGCTGTTTTTGTAAAGGAGTACCGCGACTGGACGAACCAGACAGTTTCGAGCAACCGAAGAGGTAACTGAGGGGCCCCACGGGCCAACGATCCTAGAGACGAGAGTCGGATACGACGCCTGGCCAAGACCAATCGGCGTTCCACTGTTGAGCAACTGACAGCAAGTGAACAGTGGGGCCACTAGTCGTGTCAGCACCAAGACAGAGCAACGATCACTCTTGAGGTTGGGGCTCCGGAGCAGGCGTTTGGTAACATGTTGACGCCTGTGCATCGCCGAAAACGCCTCCAATTCGCAATGGACCATCGCGAAGCTTAAACTATCACAATATATCTCATGATCAACAATGCAAGGCAAAGTTTGTGCTTTATAAATAAGGTTCAATTTGTAACAATGCATGTAATTCGTTTTGTTCGGGTTTTCTTAGAATTTAACATTTTTTGAAAATCTTTATAAATGAGCACCAACTGGAGATAGTGAAGAGTTAGTAGACTATTGAGGAAGACTTTCGCTCTATGGTGTATTGCTTTTGCCAGTACACGGATGCAATTGAGCATATGGTGAGCGTGTTAACAGATGTATCAGTATGGCCAAGTTTTGCTTCCAACATCGAGATGCAACAACCGTTTAACAAGTATTGAATAACTCCATTCAGATTGTTGGGATTGCAGAGCACACAGAAAACTGCCACCCAAAAAGAGAGATGGTATGTCGAAGACATCTGCCATAAATTTTCATATCAACTCTGGGGATATGTTGTTACAATGGAAACCGATATACTGATGATGCAACAATATTTTCAAGATAATGCAATGATAGAACATTCTTTCTTAAAATTATTAATTATGAGCAAGAAACGAGTATAATAGCACGATATGGATAGGGCGGTCTTTCTCGAGATGATACATGTGTCTCCCTTTAGCTCCCTAAAAAATGTTCAGACGATTTGTTCAGTGTAAAACTTTCCAGATGCGATGGCAGCTTCCTCTTCCTCTCCCAGTAGATTAGGTATATAAGGAAGCTGGTCGGTCTTCGGCGACAGTTTACGACATAACTAATAACAAAGCATACATAATTTTACGACATAACTCGAATCTTCAAAAAAAAAAGTACACGATATTGTGTCCTTTAATAATCGTTCGAAGAATACATGTTAATTCATATACAGGGTCGGGACATATTAATATGACCACCTGCTAGTATCCGGAATACCCACCTTTGGCAGCAAGCACAGCAGCTAGTCGACGTGGCAGAGAGTCAGTAAGTCCTCGGAAGGTAGCTGCAGGTATCTGGGACCATTCGGCGATCAGTGCATCCCGTAATTCCATCACCAAGCGTGGTGGAGGGTCCAGCTTGCGGACATGGCGCTCGAAATGGTCCCAAAAATGTTCAATGGGTTGGGGGTCCGGGGCGTTTGGTGGCCATGGGAGTAGCTTGAATTCATCCTCATGCTCCTCGAACCAATTTTGGCAGTATGGCAGGGAGCATTGTCCTGTTGAAAGGTGCCATCACCAAGAGGAAACACTGTCGACATGAAGGGGTGTACCTGGTCTGCGACGATCGTCAGGTAACGAACAGCATTCAGTGTACCATCCAGTGGTATCAGTGTATTCAGACCATACCATGAAAACATCCCCCAAACAGTCACACCTCCCCCACCATCCTGTCGTGTGCCAACGATGGTGTCGGGATGCCTGTTCTCAGATGCTTCCCGGCAAATTCTCCATCGTCCGTCCACTCTGTTTACCAGAAACCGCGACTCGTCAGAGAAAGCAACCCTTTGCCACTCGGCCGAGGTCCAATAGCGATAGTCCATTGCTAATTGAATGCGTTTTCGGCGATGCACAGGCGTCAACATGGATGCTGTTACCATACACCTGCTCCGGAGCCCCAAACCTCAAGAGGGATCGTTGCTGGCTCGCCTAATGGCCCCACTATCCATTTGCTGTGTCAATTGCTTACCAGTGGCACGCCAATTGGTCTTGGCCAGGCATTGTAACCGGGCAACGCCGGGTGGCTCTGCTAGTAGACTATAAAAATTCAATAAAAATACGAAAAATCTTAATTACAAGATTGCATAAAAAAAGTGGCGTAGTGAGTTCCTACGCAGATTTTACTGAAATTAATTGCTCTGACCACCAGAAGACACATAAATTTTCTTTAAGAAATATTGTAAATTATAATTAAATTTGAAAATATATGATGTATTTAAAAAATTAATTTTTGTTTTTTATTTATTTTGAGAACTTCCTTAAGAGAGTGGGACAAAAAAGATGACAACTAAGGTAATATTTTCTGAAATAATACCAATAATGATAATAATTAAATTTTAAAATCAATATTCGTTTTTTTTTCTATCACTACAGTATTTCCATCTTTTTCCAGAAAGTAGGGAAGGTAAGTGTTGTCTCTTCTCATAAACAAAAGAAATTATATTTTTATCAACATAATGAGATAATATCGCATTCTTATATATCTCTTCATCTTATTAATGTCACTACGAAAATAAATCATTTACCTGTATCTTCAGATAATTTTGCATAATGATACGGATAAATTACAAATAGATTCCTTTGTAACAACATCATCAATAACAATAATAAAACATTAATACAACAGCAATAATAATAATAATAATAATAATAATAATAATAATAATAATAATAATAATTTCAATACCAATTCGTTTTCTCCACAACAACAGCATAATGGCAATAAAGATACAAATACAGAGAAAGAAAAAATATAATGAAAATACAATAAAAAAGTGAATAAAAACGAGTGTACAGTGAAAAGATTCAAAGATAAATACACAGGGTGTATCTGAACGGTCTGTACAGAATTATTGGGGAGATAGTAATGGTGATTTTAAGCAAAAAACGTTCATAGGAGAAAGAACAGAAATAAAAATGCTACCACCAAGATCAACAAGTTAATAACTCAGGTTCTCTAACGCCTAGGATAATGAATTTGGGGGGAATATATAGGGTATGTACCGTTAAAATTTGATCGAATTCTAACGAGAATTTGGAGAGAATTATAAAACGCACTTCAATTGCAAAATTCAATCAAGGCCATCAACATTTACACCATCCCAATACTATCCTACTCATTTGAAGTCATGCAGTGGACACACCATGTCGTGAAACTTATAAGACAACACGAAAACTGCTTAAATAGCACAGAAAATATCACTCACACACGAATAACTGAAGGCTCAGTCTCTTCTATTACAGAAAGGCAGACTGTTATTAATATAAACCATTAAAGAATGACATAACCAAGTACCGAAAGGTTAAACTAAACCATTCGCGGAACCATATTTTAAACCATCCTATGTTAATGTTGTAAGTTTCTAATGGACCATAGTGATCCATTAACCACGTACCTTTGAACCAATTTCGACTGTCATTAATTTTACGTTATATTCATTCAAGACACATAATTCCAAGTCGTTTGATATATTACATGCCATAATTTAGTATTGAAAGTTCCAATAAAACACAATGGTTCCACTAAACATGGTTACTTGAAACAAATTTCGACTATCATTAATTTTACGTTATATTCATTTATGATACGTCATTCCCAGTCGTTTTATATATTACATGCTATATTTTAGCATTGAAAGTTCTAATGAGCCATAATGTTTCCGCTAAACGACAATATACTTTATACTACCTATAAAAGTGATCAACACGAACAAATTATAGAGCAATTAAACAGGATTTAGATGGAATAGAAAGTTGGTACAAGATGCGGGGTTTAAATCTAAATAAAGACAAAACAAAAATAATTACGATTGCAAAAAATCTAAGAGCCTCTGATTGTATGAAATATTTAGGGACAATTATTGATTCGAATTTGACGTTTAACCAACAAGTAGATATGACCATACAAGATTTAATTCGTAAAAAATATGTTAAAACGTCTCCGTACGTATATGTCACACAAAGAATTACGGGTGATAATTATGTCCATAATATTACCTTCCTTGTCATATAATATTGTCTTCTGGGCTTGTACTAGTAAAACAAAATTGCTAAATTGTCTTCCATATAATAATATTTTACGTACAGCATATAAACTCTCGAAAATGAAGTCTATAACGCAATTTTGTAAGAACATGCAAATTCCAACATTAATTTCTATTCGTAATATTGGGTTGGTATTGGAATTGTATTATGTTACTAAGATACAGGGTCATCTTGCCGCTTATATACGAGAAAGCTTTATTGACTCTTCTAAACATCAAAAAACAAGACAACTAAAGTTTGAGATTCGGGACAAAATATCGAACTTTAAATCAAGACACTTCCCTTAATATGTGATTAAATTATGGAATAAATTACCCCAGAAGATTCTACATCAAGCGAAATATTGTCAGATATGCAGAGAAAACGAAATTTGTTCTCACTTCCTGAAACAAATAAGACAATATTATATTTTAAATAATGACGTGTTGATAGATACCTAAATTGATTTTCTTTAATTATATTTATTCCTTGGGAATGATATAAATGTAATAATAATAAATAAA
The DNA here is from genome assembly GCA_023313115.1 of Rhysida immarginata. Lineage (NCBI taxonomy): Eukaryota > Metazoa > Arthropoda > Chilopoda > Scolopendromorpha > Scolopendridae > Rhysida > Rhysida immarginata. The sequence goes on along the minus strand of JAHWFO010070720.1, from coordinate 152,968 downwards.
TGTAATAATAACCAGGTTCCTTGAAAAACCAATTTCGACTATTATTAATTTTACGTTATATTCATTCATGACACATCATTCCAAGTCGTTTGATATAGTACATGCCATATTTTAGCATTGTAAATTCTAATGAGCCATAATGGTTCCACTAAACCAGGTTCCTTGGAACCAATCTTGACTATCATTAATTGTACGTTATATTTATTCATGACACATCATCCCAATTTGTTTGATTTATTGCATGCCATATCTTATCATTGAAAATTTATGAGGGTGTCATAAGGGTTCTATTATAGCACGTGTCATTGTTTCGATTTCAACCATTTTCAAAATGGTACATTTTCGGAACCATATTAAATAATTGGCGAAAATAGTAATTAATATCCGTTTTATATCGTCATTACGATTTGCTTGATATATTACTCAATATATCTTCCCATTGAAAATTGCTAGGCGGGTCTCATTTGTACACTTGCCAATGAACCGATTGAAATAATATGTGTAAACGGTTCGTGCCATGAAGCATGTACATCAACTGACGAAAACAGATTTTGCAAATCTTTCATAGCCTAAGGAGGAATTAGAGTTACGGACAGACAGGAACGTTTCCCCACGCTGATAGCATAAACCACGTTTCGTTACTTAATAAACCATTAACAAAAAGACATAATCAAGTACCGAAAGGTTAAACTAAACGATTCGCAGAACCATATTTTATATCCCCTATGTTGATATTGTAATTTCTAATAGATCATAATGATCCATTAAACCACGTACCTTTGAACCAATTTGAATTATCATTAATGTTATCTTATATTCATTTATCACACATCCTTACAAGTTGTTTGATATATTACATGCCATATATTAGCATTGAAAGTTCCAGTGAACAATAGTGGTTCCGCTAAACCAGGTGCCTTTGAACCAATTACGACTATCATTAATTTTAAGTTATATACATTCATGATATTTCATTCCATGTTGTTTCATATATTACATGTCATATTTTAGCATTGAAAGTTCCAATGAACCATAAGGGTTCCACTAAACCAGGTTATTTGAAACCAATTTCTACTGTCATTAATTTTACGTTATATTCATTCAGGACACATCATTCCAAGTGCTTGATATATTACATGCCATATCTTATCATTGAAAATATTTGAGGGTGTCATAAGGGTACCATTAGAGCACGTACCATTCTTTCGATTTCAAATATTTTGAAAATGGTTCATTTCCGAAACCATATTTATTAATTGCTTATAACAGTAATTTATATCCGCGTCTATTTCGTTATTACGATTTGTTTGGTATATTAATATATCTCTTCAATGAAAATTGCCAGGTGGGGTCGTGAAGGTACCATTTGTACTCAGGCTATTGCACCCATTTAGATAATATTTGTGATTTATTCGTGTCATGTACGATATTTATCGACTGACGAAAATAGTAATGAATAACCGCTTTTATATCATCATTATAATTTGTTTGATATATTCCTAAATGTATCTTCCCATTGAAAATTGCTTGGCGGGAAAATTGAGGTACCACTTGTGAACGTTCCAGTAAACCGATTTAGATAATAATTTAGATGCGTTCGTGCCATGGACGATATTCATCGACTGACAAAATCAGATTTTGAAAATTTTTCACCCTCAGAGGAGTTAAGTTATGGACAGACAGACAGACAGACACGTTTCCCCACACAGATAGCATAATGCACCTTTCGGTATTTAATAAACCATTAAAGAATGACATAACCAAGTACCGAAAGGTTAAACTAAACCATTCGCGAAACTGTATTTTTAAACCGCCCTATGTTAACATTGTAATTTTCTAATGGACCATAATGGTTACACTAAACCAGGTTCCTTGAAACCAGTTTCGACTATCATTAATTTTACGTTATATCCCATTCATGACACATCATTCCAAATCGTTTGATTTATTACATTCCATATTTTAAAATTAAAAGTTCCAATGAACCATAATGGTTCCACTAAACCAGTTTCCTTGAAACCAATTTCGACTATCATTAATTTTACGTTACATTCATTCATGACACATCATTCCAAATTATTTGATGTATTACATGCCATATTTTGTCATTGAAATTCCAAGGAACCATAATGGCTCCATTATACCAGGTTCCTTGAAACTAATTTCGACTATCATTAATTTTACATTGTTTTCACTCAAGACACATCATTCCAAGTCATTTGATATATTGCATGCCATATTTTAGTTTTGAAAGTTCCAATGAACCATAATGGTTCCACTATACCAGGTTCCTTGAAACCAATTTAGACTATCATTAATTTTACGATATATTCATTCATTGCACATCATTCCAATTCGTTTCATATATCACATGCCATATTTTAGCATTGAAAGTTCCAATGAACCATAAAGTTTCCATTAAACCGGGTTCTATGAAATCAACTTGGAATATCATTAATTTTACTTTATATTCATTCATGGCACATCATTCCAAGTCGTTTGATATATTACATGCCATATTTTATCATTGAAATCATTTGAGGGTGTCAAAAGGGTACCATTAGAACCCGTGCCATTGTTTCGATTTCAACCATTTTCAAGATGGTTCATTCCCGAAACTATATTTATGAATTGGCGAAGATAGTAATTTATATCCGCTTCAATATCTTCATTACGATTTGTTTGATATATTATTTAATATAACTCTTCACTGAAAATTTCTTGGTGGGGTCGTGAAGGTACCATTTCTGCACGTGCTATTGAACGGATTTAGATAACTTTTGTGATTGGTGTGTACAATGTACCATATTTATCGACTGAGGAAAATAGTAATGAATAACCCTTTCTTTCTCGTCATTATGATTTGTTTGATATATTACTTAATATTCTTCCCATTGAAAATTGCTTGGCGAGAAAATTGTGGTACCATTTGTGCACGTGCCGTTGAACCGATTTAGATAATATTTGTGATTGATTCTTGCCTTGAACCATATTCATCGACTGACGTAAACAGATTTTGAAAATCTTTCATAACCTCGTAAGAGTTAGAGTTGCAGACAGACGGACAGATAGACAGACGGACAGACAGACAGACAGACACGTTTCCCCACACTGATAGCATAAAGCACCTTTTGGTACCTAATAATTCGTTTCTATCACAAATAGACTCAGTCATTCGGAAAATTCTTGCAGATCACAACTGTCGCATTTTATATAAAACTAGCAGATACCCGTAGCTCACGGCAAAATGATAACACTGAAATGACCCTTGCTATGTAAATATAAGGCATGTTCAAATGAAAGTGATTCGGGCTGTAGCGCGCGAGTACGTGAGTGCGCAGAGACGAGGCAAACGGGTGGTTGTTCTGATAAGCACTGCTGTGGGAAGTTACCTTAGGCTTATGCTCGCATTTCGTTTGTGTTACAATGGATTCTCCTATTAATTTTCCTTCCAAAACTGATCAACGAGCGATGGTAATTTTCTGACAGCTGAGGACATTCCACCAGTTGACATAAATGCTCGGATGTTAAATGTTTATGGAGAAGTATGTGTCTCGAAAGCAACCGTGGTGCGTTGGGCCAAAATGTTCCATGATGGTCGTGTGGAAACGGCTGATAAACCACGTCAGGGTCAAGCAAACGTGGTCATCACCGATCAATTAAAGACAGACATGGATAAGTCAATTCGTGATGACAGGCGGAACAGCATACGGTTACTTGCGAAGGATCACAACGTCAGTATTGGTTTCGCATATGCTGTAGTGAAAAGCCTGGGATATGGCAAGGTCTGCTGTTAGTGGGTACCCCGAATGCTCACGGAAGATCATAAAGGGCTGCGTTTTGGCTGTTGTTTGGATCATCTGGAACGTTACAGTCGTGAGGGAGGAGCGTTTTGAAGAAGATTATCGTGATAGATGAGACCTGGTGCCATTATTGAGAACCCTCCGTACAATGTAGTGGAAGCATCCATCGTCACCACAGCCCAAAAAGTTCATGTCGCAAAGTTCGGCCGGGAAGGTTATGCTTATGTGTTTCTTTGATTCCGACGGTCCTCTGCTTTTGGAGTTTATGGAACCCAAAATCCGTATTATTGCTGAAGGACCAAGACACTGCAGAACTTGCGTCAAGCTGTGAAAAAAAGCGTCCTGGCAAGCTCAGTGATGGGGTAATCCTCCTCCAGGTCAATGCGAGGCCACATGTTGCGAGCTGGTGCAGGAAGCAAATAATGCAAATGCGGTAGCAAGTTCTGCCGCACCCTCCTTATAGCCTGGACCTCTCACCATGTGATTTTCATATGCTTGGTCCTTTAAAGAAAGCACTGAAAGGTCGACGATTCGCCAATGATGACAAGGTTAAGAACGCTGTTCAGGCATGGTTCAGAGTGCAGCAGAAAACAGACTTTTTTGCGGACGGTTGGTTGGTTTGGTTTGTTTGGTATTAACGTCTGCCAGGATCATTCAGGACAGCGTTATAGGGGCCGCAAATTTGGCCTGGCAAGGATCCTTTATCGTGCAGCCGGCAAACGACTACACGGGACCAACGGCTTTACTTCCCTTCCGAAGGAAGTGCGTGATCTCAGGATTTTCCCCCAGAAAAACTCCTCGTCGTCCTCGGCCGGGGTCGAACCCGCGTCCTCGGGCATCAGAGGCGTTCACGCAACCCCTGAGCCACCGAGGCCGATTTTTGCGGAGGGTATTAGCCGATTGATTCCTCAGTGGGAGTCCTGTATTGCGGCAGGTGGAGATTTTTTTTTAGGACTGCGCGTCTATAACAGTGACTATAAGATGTTCTTCTTTCATATAAACAAAGGTATATATTAATACTTACTTTTAATCCGTCTCAATGCCCTTTGAATCACTTTCATTTGAATATGCCCTATAATATTTCTGTAGATTATGGCATTTTATGGCCTCTTTACTAATCAGTCAAATACCTCATGGTAAACTACATTACAATTTTTGTTATCTACAGGGTGATTCAGTCAATTTCTGACCATTTCAGTACTATGATTTATTGACCCATTAATGTTTACAAACTTAGCATTTCAGTATGATATTTTAGGCAGTTCGGAGTTTTTATTCCCGTGGAAAAGTCTTGATGATATGCTCAATGTGGCCACCACGAACGTTTTGAACTGCTCGCAGCCGAATGGTGAAGTTGTTCTTAACTCTATCCAGGATTTCTGCATCTACAAGGGTGCAGCAGTCGACGATGCTTTGTCGCAGCTGCTCTAGGATTCTTGGTGCTGTAGTGAACACACTCTTTAAGGAACCCCCAGGCACTACCCCCCGTACTCTCCTGGCCTCTCCCCTACCGACTACCATCTTTTCCAGAGCCTGGACAATTTTCTCTGGAGGGAAACATTCCTAACCCAAGCAGACGCCGAAAACGCATTTCGGGAGTTTATTGAGTCCCGTGAACCATGGATTTAATCGGAGAAGGCTCGAGAAGCTAACAAATCGTTGGCAACAATGTTTGGATTACAATGGGGGTTATTTCGAATAGCACGTGTGAGGGTGTCCTTTCTATAGGGCCATTAACGATGACCTCTGCAATCCGACATTTGATATGCAACGACCTGATATTATCGATTTAAGTTTGTAACTTGTTTCATTTTAGTCTCTTAATGTGCAAAAGGCCTTAGTTTCAAACTTGGCTCGGAAAGGAACTCCATGGTAAACATCATTCTGATCTCAACCAACCACGTTTCGACAGAAAAAATACAAAAACTACATTTGAAAAGGCTCGACGAATGTACTTGCAGAAAGTTTATATAGCAGCAGAAACCATCCAGTACGTCATAGGAGAGACTACAGCAAAGTGGATAGCTTAATTTTATTAATCTGCCCAACGTTATTTATTATTTAAATTGCTTGAAATTAACAGAAAGAACAATAACATACCCCCTCTGTATATATTTGATTCGTTAACCCATATTTAGTGTCAATTTTTTTTTTTTTTCAGATGTAGTATTTTATCCAACTTGTCCCATAGGCAAAAAAAAGTGAATATGCATAGTGGGGCAAAGTGGATACTCGTTTACAAGCTGTTAAAACATGTTAGCAGGTAGAGCCTTACTCTTTAAAGCCATTATTAAAAAGATACAAAAATAATCGAGCAAAAATAACCGAACAAAGTGAAACGTTTGTTAAAAAAAAAATTGCTAAAAAAATGGAAACGTTTATTACCAAAAACATGAGTTGGCCTACATAGGCTAACTTGATATCAAATTTAAAGAATTAAAAAAAATTAAGTGTTATTAAAATAGATTATTAGTAGTAGTAGTAGTAGCATTAGTATTATCTATTAGATTAAATAATATCTGTTAAAATTTATATTAAAATCTACTATTAATAGTTGGCATTGTAATACTATCTATTGTAATTATTTAAATACACGATAATATTAATGAAAACACTTGCAAACTAAGCACTATCAACTTTTTTGTTCAAAGGGCAAAGTGACAATAATCATCTTATTATTGTCTACCCGCTCTGCCTCCACTTTCGGTTAACCACGTTGCCCTCCACAGCACACCTTGGAGAGCCATTTTTTTCACGGAAACTTTCAGGCCTAGCAAAGTGACAATGCTTCCAAAAATACATTTTCTCACATACATCCTAGCCTTGTTTTTGTTTAATTAGGATTGACTACAGTTTTAATTCTACTACCATTGTTGTGAATAAGGAATAATTTACAAATATTGGGTTAAAACAAGAGACATTAATCTTTGGATCAATATCCCAAGAAGCGTGTTGATTCTCGTCGAACCGGGTGGTTGTTGGAACAACCTAACAACTTAAAATATAAAATAAAATTAAATATTACAACAAATAAATTTTACGCTTTTCCTCCCCAATCCAGTTGCAAAACACAACCAAATAGCTAATATACTTTAATATTTAAGGAAGATACACAAGCTTAAGGACGTAAACACTCTATATTATAAATTTATTCCAGACACTAAAGTTAAATTATATTTTTACGGATTTTAATTACTGACAAAATTATCCCCAAAAACGGACCAGATATCACACTTAAATCTTTCTTTCTCTAAATTCTGATGTGGTACACGAGGCGGAACAACAACAATTGTTCACTCTGCTTTGTTAACATGCCTGGCCAACACCTCCTAGACAGAAGAAAAGTGGTTAGAGCTTGAGTTGCATGAACCAATGAGCGTGAAGAAAGATTTTGATGTCACCAATAAAATAAGTACTGACCATTAGCCTCCTGTAACCGGCCGGGGGGAAACCAACTGCCCCCTGTAACCAAATAGGTTGGGGTATATATCATTATCTTGCCCCCGGAGGGGAACGTCGTAGACAGAAAACAGTGACCAATGAGGCGCGAAGCGCCGAGAGTAGTAAAAATTTCCTGATTGGTTCACGCAACTCAGACTCTAACCGCAAGTGACAGAAGGCCTGATAACGGAAACGTCATACATTTTTACAATATCTTTAGTCGCCCATTGTTAATCCTATTTCTACCAATAATAAGTCCTACATTTGGTCGACTACGCAGCCGACGAGAAAGACAGGCCACGGCACTGAAAAGTCTCCTTTTGGAATTTAACAATCTGATCTTCATTGTCTCCTTTTTGGAATTTAACAATCAGCGAATTTTCGTTTGTTGGAAACAATGAAAGTTGGATTGTCAGTGATTTTTCCGTGCCGGGGCCTGTCTTTTTCGTCGGCTACGGGCAACACCTCCTAGAAAGAAAGCCTCACAATTGAAAAGTCATACATTGTTACATCATCATAAGTCGACCAAATTTAGGGCTGACTATTGGTAGAAATCACGGTCTATAGATATTCATGGTCATCGAGCTTCGGCCATTTTCCATTGTTTCGAGAAGCTAAGGAAAACAGATCGCGCCAGGTGCCGCATAGATCGCACCAGGGCCGACCGTGACCTGCGATAGAGGTTTTCAATTGAAACTGAAAATGAAAGTAAAGTTTCTGTCTGTCGATAGGGCGGCGCTGCAGGCGTTTTTGGGCCGATTGTACATGCAGCGCCACTTTTCAATGCAGTTCCCGCCCTATCGGGAGCTAGAAACTTTAGCTTCATTTTAACAATGGAGCTCGATGACCATGAATATCTATGGTCCGTGGTAGAAATACGATCAACAATGGTCGAATTATGATGATGTAACAATATGTGACATTTCAGTTGTGTAGCAACACCTCCTATAAAGAAAGCCTCGGCACTGAAACGTCATACACTATTATATCACGGCCGTCTATATCTATCAGGCCTGACAACTGAGGATTGATGACGTCATGCTAGAGGTCGGTTGCTATGGGAACCCCCTTCTCAACGGAAATAATTTAACATTGAAATACTTTAACTGATAGCATAGTCTATAGATATTCATGGTCATCGAGCTCCATTGTTAAAATGAAGCTAAAGTTTCTAGCTCCCGGTAGGGCGGGAACTCTATTGAAAAGTGGCGCTGCATGTACAATCTGCCCAACTGCGCCTACAGCGCCACCCTATCGGCAGACAGAAACTTTACTTTCGTATTCAGTTTCAATGAAAATCTCTATCGCAGGCTGCGGTCAGGAATGGTGCAATCTATGCGGCACCTGGCGCGATCTGTTCTCCTTAGCCTTCTCGAAACAATGGAAAATGGCCGAAGCTCGATGACCATGAATACCTATAGACCGTGCTGATAGCAAATTATGTTTAATCAAGGTAAACGAATATTCCAGAAATATGAAAAAAATTTATCGCCTCCGTCAAAATGACAGGCAGACGACCTCATGCCTCGCCGACCTCTAGCATGACTTCAGTTGTCAGGCCTGTAGATATAGTACGACCGTGATTACATGAGGCCTACGAGATAACAAAGGCCTGGAAGCAATAAAGTCACCTG
>JAHWFO010070720.1:106801-136824 GCA_023313115.1 Rhysida immarginata | reverse complement strand
TTACCATACAAAACGCCAATTTTTGTTGTAATTTCCTATTTCCCCACTAACTAGAATTGGCGCTGTGTACCTGTGGTGATTAAAGCCCTTGATTACAGCGCTTAAGTGATGATTAAAGCCCTGGATTACAGCGTTTTAGTGATGATTAAAGCTCTAGGTTTCGTGGCGTTATTTCTTTACTCTCTGATTAAGTTATTAGTGGTAATGTTTAAATACAAACATTTCATAATTTAAAAGAAAAGTACTGTTTATAAGTTATTGTTGAAAATTATAGATTTTTTTGATAAAATATATATATAACAACTTAAAAGAAATTGCTTCTAAAGAAATCCCGACAAACCGAAACCATGGTTTCTCAATTACGAAACCACTGATGGATGGCGCCACAAAGTTGGTGTTGCTTTTGGTAACTACAATGTCATTCTGCGATTTTACCTGCGTTGTACAGGCAGTTTATTATATAGTAGGCAGTGCTACAACAACGGAATTTGCGCTTGTCCACAGACCGTGGGATTAAGAGACCGTGGTTGGACCGTGGGATTAAGACCGTTACGTCATTTATGAACTTTCTGCACCAGCACTTCACATAATGAACTGCGCTATGGCACGAGAAAACTGCAGCTATTGTTGAGATTAAATGACGTTATCCGCCAGAATCGCGGAAACTTCGCGTGAGTTTAGGCCCTTAAAATTTGAGTTTTGAACATTATGCATAAGGAACTTTAAGTTTGTTATCATCCAAAGGACCACGCTAGGTACTTATTACCGTACATTTTCCGAACACCCTGTATATTCGTTCATGGCATGTTCGTTACAAGTTCTTTGATATATATATGTGATATAACTTAGCAATGTAAATTTCCAATGGTACCATAATAGTATCATTAAAACATGTACAATCTACTACAGAAACAATTTCATTAGGAGATCATATAAGAGGTTTCAGAGATGCCATGGGTCTAAATTTTAATCTCATGGAGAATAATGAACGTCCCCACAGTTCTGATGGTGGAGAACTTTCTGCAAAGTGAGGATATTCAACTCTATCGAGTGGCCAGCAAGATCTCTGGATATGAAGTCGATTGAGTGTGCATGAAGAAAAAAGTAAATAATAACGTTTTTTCGTTCTTATTTCATCATTTCGAGTTGTTTTATGTACTACTTGATATATCTATCTTTGAAATTTTTAGAGTGTGTCACAAGGGTACCATTAGACCACGTGCCAATGTATTAAATACGTCCATTTCCAAAATGGTTCGTACGCGCAACCATAGATATCGATTGGCAAAAACAGTAATTAATAACATTATAACCGCTTATAACTCGTCGTTACGAGTTGTTTGATTTATTATTTAACCATATTTTAGCACTGAAAATTAAATTGCTTTTGAAATATGTTCCAGTGATTTAAATTCCTAATATTCCAATTTTTTAATTTATCTTATCTATTCATTCATGACTCGTCAATACTTGTTGTTTGACATGTTTCATGCCCTAACTTAGCATTGGAAATTTCTAATGGTACCATAACGGTATCATTAACAGAGGTAACACTGAATCAAATTCTACCATATTCGCATTTATTAATTACTCGTATGAAGTGTCGTTATATGCCAAATCTTTGCACTGAAAATTTCCAAATGCCTACAATAATGGTACCTTTTGTACAGGTACACCCTGAATAAAAATCATTTATCTTCGATCTTATTAATTTTTTTCATGTACGAGGGGCGAGTGATAAATAAGGTCTCCATGGCTGTAACTTTTTTATTTGTTAACCGATTTTCAAAATTCTTTTTGTATCTTGTCCTCTATGTAATGCACTATTCACTTTTTGACATAGTCCCCATTCCTTTCCAAGCATTGCGCCAACGCGTGACTAGTTGGGTGAACCTGTCGGAGAGGAATTCCAGGAGTTGTTGTCGACATCAGGATTGAATGGCAGCGTTTACCTCGCCGTCAGAACCAGCTCATGTTCCTTAAGGGGCTCTTTCTTCTTTGGGAAGTGGTGAAAGTCGCAATGTGCAAGTCTTTCATTTTTGAACTGCAATTTTTCATCTTTGAACTGTAGGCGCTGCCACGCCTCTGGTGTGTGGTGACTCGTGTGCGGGCGGACGTTATCGTACTCCAAAAGAAGGTCCAAAGCTACCATTCAATCCTGCTGTCGACAACAACTCCGGAATTCCTCTCCGACGGGTTCACCCAACTAGTCACGCGTTGGCGCAATGCGTGGAAAGGGATGGGGACTATGTCGAAAAGTGAATAGTGCCTTACATAGAGGACAAATGTGAGTATAAGATACAAAAAGAATTTTGAAAATCGGTTAAGAAATAAAAAAGTTACACCCATGGAGACCTTATTTAATAATCGCCCCTCGTATTTGTTCATAAGACATAGTTGCTTGATATATACCCCTGCATTGAAAATTTTCAAATGATACCATAGTGAATTATTGGTAGAGGTACCATAGAATCTTCATTAGTAGTGGTATCATTAACACATGTACCCCTAAATAAAAATCGACCATTTTCGCAATTATTAATTAATATCAACATCGTAACACGTGGTGGTTAGTGCACGTCTTACGATTTTGACTGCGTAACTCGGAAACTACTCGTTAGAATTGGATCAAATTTTAAGGGTATACACAATTTTATGTACCCTATTTATTCCTCCAAACATCTTTATCCTAAGTGTTATAGAACCTGAGTTATTAACTTGTTGATCTAAGTGGCGGCATTTTTATTTCTGTTCATATCTCCGTTATCGTTCAAATTCGAACCCATGATCATAGGAACTTTTTTGCTTAGAATCATCCATACTACCTCCTCTGAAAGTTTGTGACAGGGTTTCAGACTCACCTTGTATGTCGTTATAAATTGTTTAATATAATACATGACTTAACATCGAAATTTTTCAATGGTATCTAATAATGTCATTAGAACATGTACCGCTGAATCAATTCAACCATCTTCGAACACTGTAATTATTTTTATATATTTGTTGATGACAGATTGTTACGAGTCGTTTGATATATTACATGCCATATCTTAGCAGTGAAAATTTCCAATGCTACCATAGTGGGATCATTACCACAGGTACCCCTGAATAAAAATCGACCGTCTTCGCACTTATTATTACTCTTATATATTCGTTCATGGCATCTCGTTAATATTAGTTTGATATATTACATGTCAAATCTTTGCATTGAAAATTTCCAAATGCTACCATGATGGTATCATTTGGACAGGCACACCCTGAATAAAATTCGTTTATCTTCGTTCTTATTAATTTTTTTTATATATTCGTTCATTAGACATCGTTACAATTTGCTTGATATATTTTATGCTATATCTCTGCATTGAAAAATTACAAAAGGTACCATAATGGTAATTGAGAGAAATTGAGCATTCATGAAAGAAGACGTTCATAAAAACATTATATTAGCTGTTGTCATTTCGAGTCGTTTGATGTATACTTGCTCAAAGTATCATTGAAAAGTTTAGATTGTGTCATAAGTGTACCATTAAATTTCGTGCCATTGTATTGATAATGAGTATCTTCAAAATGGTTCAAGCGCGGAACTATATTAATCAATTGGCGAAAAAGTAATTAATAATGCACCTCCCCACAGACTTCTGATAGTGGAGGATTTTCTGCAAATTGAGGATATGTAACGCATCTAGTTGTCAGCAAGATCTCTGCATATGAACTCGATTGCATATGTATGAGAGAAAACGAAGTAATAAATAACGTTTTGTTCGCTCTTATTTTATTATTTCGAATTTTTTGATTTACTAAGTGCTATATGTTATCATTGAAAATTTTCAAGGGTGTCATAAAGGTACCAGCAGAGCACGTGGCATTGTAACGATTACGCCCATCTTCAAAATGGTGCATGCGAGGAACCATATTTATTAATGAACGAAAACAGTATTAAGAATCACTTATAGTTCGTCGTTACGAGTTGTTTAATATTTTACTTATTATATCTTAGCTTTGAAATTTGCTAGATGGGATTATAACGGTACATTTAGTGCACGTGCTATTGATCCGATCTTGATCATATTCCTGATTGGTTTGTGCCATGAACCATATTAATCGATTGAAGGAAACAGATTTGGAAAAACTTTCATAGGCTTCGAGAAGTTTGTGTTACGGACGGACACAGACAGACACACAGACAGACACATTTCCCCACACTGATAGCATAAAACACCTTTCAGAACAACTTGGAGTTCGAATGGCCATGTTCTCTCTTTCCTGCAACATGTGACTGCTTTGAACAGGAAAGAGACAACTTTGTCGACAGAATGAAAGCTTCGGGGGATGAAACTTGGTGCTTTGCGATCAAAAAACACGGTCAACATCACCTTCCCCGTGCTGTTGGCGATTGCTTTTGATTTTTTCGGGGGTGGTGCCCATAATGTTTCCATTGACGACTTTGACGTTTGCTTTCGGGCTGAAAATGAAAGCACCAAGTTTCATCCTCTGTAACGATTCTGTCGAGAAAACTCTCCTTCCTGTTCATAGCGAGTCAAATGTTACAGGGACATGGCCATTCGAACTCCAAAATTCCGACAAGCACGATCCCGAAAAACCACAATCCCGAAAAACCGAATTCCTGACAGGTCACAATCCAGTCAGCTATCACCCCGACAAACCAGAATCCCGCCAAATGTCATTAAACTAAAACCAGTATTGCTTTTAGTTTTAAGTTTTATTACTTTTTCAGCTTGATCAAATATCTCCTCTTTTTTCATTATTGTTTCTACATTTTTTCTTAATTTTCCTCTATTTTGTTTTATGGGAGTGCTCTTATAAAACCTGACATGCGTCCCGAATCTATCGATATACAAGATTTCAAGCGTTACAAAAAGAACAACAACGAGTAGATTTAGAAGTGGAAAGTATTTTCCGCGATCAACCATGTCATACTCCGAAGAGACCTGTACTCTACAGAGACACAGAATACTTATGGCAGAGTAAACCGACCATTTATGGACTATCTTCATGGTATTGCACATAATGTCTTATTTTGATTGTCGGGATTTTGGCTGTCGGGATTCTGGGTGTCGGGATTGTCGCTGTCGGGAGTGTGTCCCGCACCCAATTCTTACATGCAGACATTTATTTAATACTTCCGCCATTTAGGCTCATTAGCTTCAGGAGGAGTTTGATTTAATAATAATAATAATAATAATAATAATAATAATAATAATAATAATAACCTTGAAGGATTTTCTAGATAAGCAAAAACCATCACTACATTTTGTTCTAGGAACTTTCACTGGACGTCATTATATTGTTGAATTCGGATACTATTTTCTGGTTCAGAAAGTTGCTTTTAAAAACGTCGTCAAAGACCCTCTAAGTGAGAGTGAATTTTGATTTCTTTGATTTCGTAGATTTTAAGTAAGTATTTTTAAAATTGTTTTTGCATTTGTTTTATTTACTATCTGAAAATTTACTTCTTTCTGTAGCTTACCGAGTACATTTAAAAGTGTACACGTATAAAGAGATAGTGAAGGACGAGAGAGATGGCAAAGTACGCATGCTTCACTCCATTTGTGGTGAATGGTCTGGTGATATTACCAAGGGAGAGACCTACGAATTCCTCTGCGAGAGACTCACTCTGGGATTTGCAGGAATTGTTGAAATTGCTAGCGACAAAGTAGATGCCAATTTTCTTACCGGGTGCTCAATTTTTTTCTGGGGGCATAAAGGTAAAAGGAAAAAAATCCTCGCAATTTTAATCAAATTTAGTTTCATATGTAGTACATATGCTTTTTATTTAAAATTTTAATTAAAAACCTATCTCTTATTCTCCGCTACATTACATTTTTTATTAATGAGAAATAAGAAAGAAAATCCCCCAGTGTGGATTGGAACCATTGTGGATTGTGAATTATTTCTACACAGAAGCTTTTTTATAACTTTTAGCTTCGTATTACAATTAACTTTTATCTGTCTTCCTGATTATGGTCTTATCGGCTTTGAGCATCAAGTTTGATTGTCTCATAAATCATAAAATTGGGTTTTTTTTCAAAAGAGCTTAATATAATTTTTGGGGATAAATATTTAGAATCATTTATATCTTAGCAATAGTCTTTTCCTTGAGATTGAAAAGCAGATATCTATTGTACTATTTTCCTTAAAATTTTTCCTTTTTCTATTAAGATGAAAATTAAAGATTTATATTAATTTTTCGAGAGCTTGTTTGTCTTATTTCCTTATCTGAAAAAGATATTTAGTGCATACAATTGTTTTAAAATTGAATTTTTGTATTTTAGAAAGAAAGTACACAACGCAATGTAAGTTTTAAATGATGTTTGAAACATTAAACTATCACATTTGGTGCCTAGTGCCAGGATTAGTTTTAACTTTATTCTAGTTTAAGAATTGTTATTTGTAGGTTTTCAAGACTTGTTTATATGATGTATCAATTGTATGCCTTTTGCAGTGTAAGAAAATAAGATTTTTTTCCCTTTCTTCCTTTATTATGAGATTGTTCAACCAATCCAGTGCATTAAATATGGTAATGTGACTGAAATTCAGCTTGTTAATTGCAGTGTTTGGTTCACGAGTTTTCTAAGTCTTTTTCTGATGAAGTTCAGATTTTAAAGGATGTCAACTATTATGTTGCAGACTACAAAATTGATAAAAAGTTGCCCTATCTTTTCTCATCAGTACAAAATTCCTCATGTTTTTCTTGATTCCTATAAAAAAATTAAATGAAATTTTGCAAGCTGGTATTATTGAACCAAGTACAACTCCCTGGAATTCTCCAGTTCATATAATTCCAACAAAAATGGGGAAATAAGAATGACAGAAAAATTAATAAGGTTACCTGTCCTGTTGATTTTCCAAAGCTGCCACCAATTAAGGGTATTTTTGAGAGCTTGAAAGGACAATCTTTTTTTTTTCGTTATTGATCTTAATAATGGATACTTTCAAGTTCCAGTGGCAGCTTCCCTTAAAGAATGTTTGGCTTTTCAATCCCCTTGGGGTTATTTTCAGATGACTCGACTTCCCCAAGATGGAAAGACTTCGTCACATTTATTTCAAAATTTTATGGTGACATCTTTACAAGAATTTATTGGCAGTGGTGTACAGGTTTTTCAAGATGATGTGTTGATATCTTCCCCTGACTTCGAGTCCCATATTAATTTGCTTAGAAGGGTTTTCTCTAAATTTTCTGAAATAGGTTTAATTATGAAACCTTCTAAATGTTATCTTTGCACTAATCAAGTTAAATACTTAGACCATGTTATTGACACTCAAGATGTTATGCCTGATGAAGATAGAATTAGGTGTTTGTTGCAATTGTCAGCTCCTAAAAATGTTAAAGGTTTTAGATCCCTAGTAGGTGCTCTAAATTTTTATCGTCCATTCATAAAAAATTTATCTTTAATTTTAACACCCAAAATTTACTTATCTCGTAAAAGTGCAAAATTTATGTGGGATGCTATGTGTCTAAAGGCGTTTGATTTAATTAAAGAACAGCTAATTAATCCCGTTTTACTTACTCTCCCTGATTACTCAAAACCATTTCAACTGTATACGGATGCTTCTGGCCAAGCTGTTGGCTCGGTATTACAGCAAGATACTGAGGTAAGTCCACAACCTATAGCTTTTTTTAGTGCCAAATTTAAAAATGCGCAAAATAATTATTCAAACATCGAAAAGGAAGCCTTGGTAATCATCTTATCCTGAAGTCATTTCTGTCATCTAATTTTGGATTATCCTATCGAAATTCTGTCTGTTCACAAGCATCCAGAAAGGATAAATTTGGGACTTATGATTATAATACAGATATCTTCTTATTAAAATTAATAATGGTAAGACTAAGGTTATTATCTTTACTAAGAAAATTAAACCTATTTTATTTTCTTATACTCTCAATGAGACTTTGATTGAAAGGGTTGAAAGTATTCGAGATTTAGGGGTATTCCTTGACCGTAAGCTAATCTTTGGTGACCGTAATTATTTATTACCCTTATTATACTGGTCATTCGGTATGGAATAGTAATATGGGGGTTTGCATCAAACCATGTTAAGAATAGACTTCATAGAGTGTATAGTCTATTCGCAAAACTTTATTTTTACCGTTATATTAGAATTGGTATTTATTCCTTTTCTCAAATCATGCAAGATTTGAACATTTATGATTGTGTTGACATCTTTCATGCGGAGATTTTAAAATTTGTTGTTAATATCATTAATGTAAAGATTGATAGTCCTTTTTGTTTGGCTTACTTAAACTTTAATTGTAATACACGGTTTAGAAATCGAGAATTGTTTTATATTCCTTGCTTTAATTTTAATTTATTATTCAAAATTTTATCTTGTTTTAATCAACTGCATAATGCTAAGAGTAATTTGGATTGTTTTTTTATATTTTCTTTTATATAATTATATAATTTTATTAATAACTTCATTAATATATACTTATTGTTTTATTTTATTTGTCTTTTTGTCTTTGTTCTCGGTGCCTTGGTGGGGATTCTTGTGTGGCACCGAGCTTCGTTTATCCTTATCTTTGGTAACAATAAATCAATCAATCAATCAAAATAGGTAATAAACAAAAGGGTGTCAGAATTTGCGTTGGATCCAATTTTTGTGGACAGGTCATGTCTTTGGCCCATGACCATTCTTTAGCTGGTCATAGACGTATTAAAGCCACTGTCAATACGATATCCAGTAGGTTCTTTTGGCCAAATATGTATAAAGATATAAAAGACTACGTTGCATCTTGTATTAGTTGCCAGAAATCATAACTTAAAAATTCCTCTGCTCCTTTTCAACAAGGTCTGAGTGCTGAAACCCCTTTCCAAAGATTGGCCATGGACGTAATTGGTCCTATTCAGCCTTCCTCAGATTCTAATGTGTACATGATTGTTTTCATCGATGTTCTATCGCGATTTATTGAGGTTTTTCTGATTAAGAACCAGCAAGCTGAGACTATAGCCAAAATTTTCATTGAACAAATTATTTATCGATATGGTATTCCTCAAAAAATTATAAGTGATCGTGGAGCTAATTTTATGTCTAAGGTCCTTGACATCATTTGTCAAGAGTTGGGTATTGTTCACAAATTTACAACTGCTTATCGTCCCACCTCTAATGGCATTGTTGAACGATATAATAAATCTTTGGTTGAAACCATTCGCACTTTCTGCTGATCATCCTAAGTATTGGGATAGATATTTAAATTTTGCACTGTTTGCTCTTAGATCCACTGTTAATGAGAATACTGGACATTCACCAGCATATTTATTATTTGGATATAATCCCAAATTGGCTTTGGATATTTCTGAACCAAAAAATAATTTTGTAAATCGTGATGAAATATTAAAAGATTTAAATGTTTCACATTTAAAAATTATTTCAAGGGATATTCAGAAGAGGAATAAACATATTATTTTGAAGTATAAAACCAAAACAATACCCCATTTTAAATTGGTAGTAAACTTTGTCTTTTTGGTAAAGATGGACGGAAGAGGAAGTTTTCCTCAAAGTATTTAGGACATTTTGAGATTGTTAAGCAAGTTTCTAAGGTTTGTTTTCAAATCAGAGGCATGAAATATAAAAACTCGGACACTGTCCATGTTGACAGGTTAAAACCTTTTTTGAAAAGGCGTGGATCTAACCAGGAGAGTTAAAAAAATCTTTTAAACCTAGCTCTGATCAGATTGAATCATCAGATGAGTCTGATGATAATAACGATGATTTTCTGTTAGCCCCTTCTTTACCTCAGTTATCTAATAAAAAAGAACTTGGTTCTTCTTCATCTGTGTCACCCAAGGAGCATAATTTACAGCGTTACCTAACGTATATTATTCTACTAAGAAGAATGTAACTTTATTTCAGTAAATTTTTCCCTTTTTCCTAAAAATTTTGTTTTCCATATACTTTTGGGAAGTATTTTGTTTTTTTTGGTGGGTATGTAAGGTATGTGATGTTTGAATAACTTCCAGATCACATTATTTAATTTACCTCAAGCAACTCTTTGCCATGAATTTCCTTTGGTCGGCCGACATATCAACTTATTAAATGATTTTCTTGTTTTGCCCCAACTTTGTCACAGTATTCTTAATTCTAATGATCTTTCATTTATCAATTCATTTTATTATTATAGTTTAGCCCAGGTGTGTCATTATCAACATAAGATGTTTGAATCTTCATATCTTAATTAATTAATTTTCTAATTATTTTTTTTGAATTAATTTTAATGCGGTTTTGTTCTAAATGTTTTTCCCAATTTTGAATAATTTTTTTTCATGGAATTGTCTTTAGTTTGGTTGAGTAGATTTTATTCACTCCTTATCTTTTTTGTGCTAAAGCTGGATTCTTGACTTAATGTTTTACATTTGGGACTGTTTACATTTGTTTAACTTTGAGTGGAATATGGATAAACATACATTGATTAGTTTTTTTATATACTTTCTTTTTTTTAGCTAACTACATAGTTATATAAACATAAGTATATAGAGCTATTTACATAGGTAAATACTTTGGGATCCCTCTTTTGATCATAAATATTTGGTTGATAGTTTGATCCTAAGACAATTATTTTTCTGTAATGTTGACAAATTTGTAATTTTTTTTGGCTAACAATATAACTTTAATCTTTCCTTGTTGAGGAAAATTTTATAGATGTTCTACTATTTACATACTCATGCTGTTGGAAGTGACTTCTCATTGTCACCACTTGCTAGCAGTGTGCCTTCAGATTGTTGCTCCAAAAGTATAAATTATTTTACATGAAATTTTTTCTCACTTCTGTTTTGCTACTCTGCCATACAGCAACTAAGGGGATTCACCATCTGCATTGGCCATTTCAGTCTTCACTTTCCATTTAAGTTCTCAGTATCTCCAAAGATAATAGCTGTTTAAACCTTCAACTTTCCTTTGTAAGATTTTTTATTTATTACGTTCTTGATCACTACTGTTGAGATGGACATGTTCGTAATTAACTATGACCCAGATTCTTTTGGCTTTGTCAAATCATCTCTTCTCCAGGAGTATCTTCCAATTTTCACATCCAGTCAAAAGGTGTTGCTGAGAGAACCATCCGCTCCATTTGCGATGGAATTCGAGTTCTTCTCACAAACTTCCGCACCGATTCTGGGACCATGCTGCGACTACAGCAGCATTAATCTAAATTCTCTACCCAGACAAGGTCATTTTTCTCTACACTAAAATTCTGATATTCTTCATTGATTTTTAATCTGTGGTGTGCCAATTTGTCCCCATTGGTGCTGAAGTTAATGTTTTCCAATTGGACACTGTAACCTTTCTGAATTTATGTTTTTGTTAATTTTTTTATCACTTCTGTTCTTCATTTTGGCTTTAATGTAATTTGAAATTTCTTTATTAAATTTATAAGGGAGGGGGGGGTTCTTTTTAATGTTTCTGCCCCTTTAGCTTGTTTGTATTATGTGGTGGTAGAGTAGTAGTCTAGTATTTTGTAATTATATTTCCTTTTTACTTTTTCTACTTGATTTACAATTTATTTTCAAGCTTAAAGATTAATTTATTTATATTGTTTAAAGCCAATTATTTGTGAATGTTCTGTAAGCTTTATAAGCTACAGTTTCAAATAGAAAGATGGACATAGTTTCTTATGTCTCATGATGTATTTTTATATTAAGCACTTGTCCCTCTTTAGGCAAAGCTTCTTCCTTCATCTGTGTTGTCCACACAAATATTATGTTTTTTTTATTTAACTGTGTTATGAATGATTTGTACACAGAAGCTTTATTATAACTTTTAGCTTCTCATTACAATTTACTTTTATCTGTCTTCCTGATAATGGTCTTATGGGCTTTGAGCACTCACGTTTGATTGTCTCATAAATGAAGAAATTGTTTGTTTTTTTTTCAAAAGAGCTGAATATAAATTTTGGGGATAAATATTTAGAATCATTTATATCTTATCTATAGTCTTTTCCTTGAGATTGAAAAGCAGATATCTATTGTACTATTTTCCTAAAAATGTTTCCTTTTTCTATTAAGATGAAAATTAAAGATTTATATTTTTTTTCGAGAGCTTGTTTGTTTTATTTCCTGCTCTGAAAAAGTTATTTAGTGCATACAATTGTTTTAAAATTGAATTTTTGAATTTTAAAAAAAAAGTACACAACGCAATGTAAGTTTTAAATGATATTTGAAATGTAAAATCCACTATACTGAATTTAAAGCCAAATTTCATTTCTCTTAAATCTAATTTAATTCACAAATATTGTGAAAGTCTTGTTTTGACAAATTAATAATTTGGAGTTAATTCTTTCTTTTTGAAATAGCTTAAATTTTATCTTAGATTTTAACTTTTAATTTCTATACTAGTATTTGATTTTTGAACAGTAAGTTAATTAAACTCCAGTATTCCGACACATTTGGAGCCGTTAGTTATTAAATAAAAGATGTTTAAAGCATAAACTATCACATCATGTAAGGCTTTAATCAACAACTTGGTCCGATTCGGAAATTGGTCTCCGTATTTTTAGTAGTTGTAAAATGGTCTTGGGAGAATTTTTTCACGCCATATACCTCCGATACTGATGAATAAATATTGAAAAACGGTAAAGAAAATTCAACGGCCTGGACTCGAATCAGGGACCTTCAGGTTACCAACTAGATGCTCTAACTACTAAGCCACCCGGTGGACATGAAGCTTTCACTATCAACATATCCTATTGCAAAGCTCTACCACCATCGGAACAGTAACCCGAAGGTCCCTGGTTCGAGTCCAGGATGTGGAATTTTAATTACTATTTCTCTCTAATTATTCATCAGTATCGGAGGTAATGGCGTGAAAAAAATCCTCCCAAGAACTTTTTCCAATTATTATAATATTATTCGCCATTTTATAGTAAAGATAATCCTGGCTTTCGAACAAGTAACCGTGCTTTAACCTATGCGCATAGGATATGTTTGATAGTGATAGCTTCTAGGTCCATGATGGCTTAGTGGTTAGAGCATCGGAATAGTAACCTGAAAGTCCATGGTTCGAGTCTAGGCCGTGAAATTTTTTTTTACTATTTATCTCTATTTATTCTCTGTATTTTTGTTTGTCTCTCTGTTGCCATCTTCGATTATATAGGATGATGATCTGACGTTTCCGATTTTGCCGGGACAGTACCCATTTTTCACCTTTTGCACCTACTGTTTTGGCAAATAAATTGGGTCGCTTATTTATCTGGAGTTATATAAAATGTCTGCATGTCTTCAGTAATGAAACTTTATCTGATAATTTACAAGAAATCTGACTTGCGCGTTGGAACCCAGGCCCGCAGATCAACATCTGATGTGAATTTATAGAGTTGGTGATGTTGGTTGGTTGATTGAGAGTCTAAGGTGTGTCATTTACAAAGATCATTTTGCGCCCAATTCTGACTTAAGACAGGTTAGTAATAATAACTTACAAGGGAATCCCTTGAACATGTATGTCACAGATTTCCATCATATTGAAATATGTTACTCTTCTGAAGCTACTATAGATGCTTGCAAAATAAGAGAGTGCAGCATTTTGATTCTTTCAAAATTAATCGCGAAAACGAAAAATTTTGAGCATACATAACCATACAAAGATTCCGTTGTTAAAGCGGATACGCTATGTGGGATTCCCTTGTTAGTCGTTGAGAATAGCTAAATGAAGGGAAGTTAGTGATTTTGAGAAAAAAATTCGATGTCACATAGCGAGCATGGTTATGCTACCTTTAATTCTAATGATTATTAAGATCACTTATTCGTGAAATTTCGGAAAAAATCACAGTTACCTTCAACTATTGGTTATATCTGTAGAAATGAAACACTAGAGGGATTGGAATACGGACATCCCACGTCGGATGATCCCAAACTCGCTTATGCCACCGACGGTATTGAAGCGCGAGGTTCATAAAAACGCAAGAAACCATTACACATCATCCACAAGGAGTTCCAACAAGGAGCTCCAACAGGCAGTAAGAGCCAGTGTGCATTACAACACTTTGCCGAAGGTACTGCATGTGCTTGCCATTCAGAGATGTGTAGCCGTACCCAAGTCAACAATCTGTCAAACAGCAGGGCTACCAAACTCCAGTGGCATTTGGAAAGCCAACATTGGACCGTCGAAAAATGCTAAAACGTTTTGTGGAATGACGAATTATGCTACACTCTGTTTCAATCCGATGTTGGGTGGTGTTCGTGCATGATTAAAGCCAGGGAGAACCTTTTACCTGAGTGGATCGTTCCAGGCAAAATCATGGTGTGGGTTTTTTTTCATAGCATGGCTCGGGACCCTTGCATATGAATGAAAGCAGTTGAAAGTCTGAAGCCTAGAAGGATATTCTGGGCCAACGGGTGCTTCCTATGCTATGAGGATTTTTTGCTAACGAGGACTGTACTTTAAGGATGATATGTTTTGCCCTCCGTTAGGCAAAGGCAAACCAGACATGAAAGTACATCGTCTCCTGTGCCCTGCACAGTGACCTGATTATAACCCAAACGAACATTTATGGGATAAGATGGAGCATTGAGTGAGGGCCAGTGAGACATGTCCCACTCCCCACTCGGCTAGATTCTTGCAGAAAGAATGGGTCCATATAACGGAAGCTGTTTATCGTAACCTTTTAGAAAGTATGCCCAGAAGGGTAACTGACGTAATTTCACCACGCGGAGGGTAACTGACGTAATATGTAGAATAAAATAAAGTATCACTTTTTTTCTTATCTGTGTATTGTCTATCACATTAATGTAAGACAGTGTGTATCACAGATTACTACACACAGATGGGAAACTCACTATAACGCAATGTTAATCGTTTCGAAGTGACATCATACAGCTCAGCCATCAGAAGAATAATATCTGCCAGTCTAGATGGGGGGGGGGCACTGTGATCAAATGTGACATTTCCTAGTTTCGACTAGAATAGGACTTTAATTTGGTTTTGTTTTCGAAAACGATATAATGAAAGTTCATCGTTATTTCTTTCATTTTCACATAAGATTTACATCTTCTGCTCTTCAGTACTGACGTTTCCTATTCATCCTGTTCTCCAACTTGTTTTTGGCAAATGAAATATTTTCATCTATAGAAAAGAATAGCAAAAGCAGTCCACGTATAAGAATACGAAATACATGTGCATTAAACTGTGGCAATATGGACAACGGAAGTTGACAGAAATAACGTAGCATCATGGTTATTACATAAGGGAAACATTAAATCAACAACATTATACCAATGTTAAAAACAGAGAGATATGTCACGTGTGTAAACGAGAATCGTACATGAGGAGAGGTGCGTAATACTAAATAAATTTATTAATATGTTAATGGTTTAAATTTTGATAAATAAAGAATAATATATAGCTGAACATCTCGTCAGCAAAATATAAAAGCACAAAAAGTTATACAGAGTTTTGAATCGTTGCATCACTAAATAAACACTTGATTATGTGGAAACGTGATAAATTATCATTCTAATTGCAGGAGACGTATTGTTGCAAGCAGAAATCAGCAAATGTCGAGCTGTAGAACTCCGGAATGAAACCTGGATTCATTAACCATGAAATAAAATAGTAAATATAATAAGGCCACAATATTCCATTCAGCCCGATATTCCTTTTGATAATTAAATAAATATACAACATGAAGTCAACTACAATTGAGCCACAGAGAGGAGCTACGATGTTTAAACATTAAATTAGGGGAATTCAATACGCAATACCCCGTAATATCTCTTTACAATTAAAGACATAACCATTTGGTAATTAAAATATGCCAGGTAACCACAAAAGTTCATTTAATTTTTTTTTAGCTCTTTATAATTCCGGAAAACAAAATGACGTACACAGAAAGTGTACGTTGCTTCTGTCCCTAGCACCGAACAGCCAGACTCTAAACAATGGCTTGCTCTGCACAAGCCATCATTAGACTTCCATGGAGCTGAGGAGTCATCCGCTTTTTTCCTTGTGTTTCTTCCAATGCTTCTCGGTTCCCTCTGTCTCATCGGAAAATTCCACGCTCGATCCTCTTCAGTTTGACCAGTCACATTTCCCTGAAGGGGGGGGGGAGCTGGGGAACAAATTACTGTTCCAGAAGATTCTCGGCGTAAAGTCTCGAACCCGTGACTCCCTGCTTCTGCCACCAAACCTTTTGCTTACGTACAATAACCACGTGACAAGATGACAACGTTTATTATATGTATAATAAAATAAATTATCGCTTTGTATATAATTATCCGTACTGGATGAAGTGGCGGCTATATTGCGGATGACGTTTTGGCCTCGATCACATGGTATAGTTTCACATCTGTGTTTTAATCTGTTTTGTGTATAATACTGTAGTATTTGCACATATGTCGATTAATGAGTTGGTACAAAAATGTTTCATGTGGCCCGATTTATGTTTTTGCAGAAGTTCTTGCGGACATAGGAGATGATAGGTTTGGTATTATTTTTTATATATTGATAAAATATGAATTTGTTACAAACTTACAAGGAATTTGCTAAGTATCGTTATTTTATCTCAATTAGCGTAAAGTTTCAAAATATAAAATTTTAATGCGATCATTGTCGTTGTTTTTTTCTGACTTAATATTTCTAACTCTAAAAGACGTTTAAATTTGCTTAAGGCTCTTTTAGATTCAATAGTTTGTCAAAAGGATCGACTAGTTAACCTTTTTACAGGACGGCAAAAGGGCAGTAGTATTATGTGCTCTCAATTGATTCCATGGCATTACGGTTGAAGGTCTCGAACCCTTTTACAAAATGGTTGTTCAGTACAATTGACATAATAACGTGTGTATGCCCAAAAGTAGTGTTTTGTAAAAATCCCAAGATGTTTTTAAAATTTCTGGTTTTTACATAATCCGGTGATACTTATTATTTTTGGGCCTCAGAAATTTTTACTCTAGGGGCCTCCTTTGCTTAATCCTTCTGTGGCCAGCAGTATTGTTTGTGAGGAGCAATTTGGTTTCCTTCAGGTCACTTCTGTATACTTCAGCTCTGGAGGCTTCTTGCGGACCTGAATGCTCCTCTCAATTGGTCGTAGTATGGTGGTGGTGTTTTTTAGATATTCATGAAGTTTGGCCGAATGGTCTCATTTAGAAGATGATTATTTGTTAGATACTTGAGAAATTGATTGCTTTGATTCGCGCCATTCAATGATATAAAACATTTGTGTCAAGGTTGGTCGCTCCATCTCTAAACTTTGTGACATAAATACTTATGTCTCAAGGTACTGTCTTGGATCCAGCATTGTTCAACTTCTTTATCCACGACCTCCAAATTTTTGCTAAGTGCAGGCTTAACTTTTTGTCATAAAACATTAAAGACGGAAGTAATTTAAGTGATACGGCAACTATCTTTTGCCGATACGATTCAGTGTTACACTATCATCACGGGCTAAAGAGCTTTAACTTTTGCAGATGACGCTTCCATCATGACTTGTACGCGTAATTCTCGGTTACAAAATGCTTTGCATAGGAAAATAATTTGCAAAATGAAACCCCTGAAAACCTTCTTTCTCTATGGTATACTGCTCGAATGGGTGAAGAATTGTGAATATCTCGCGGTTTAAATCCGCGTAATTGGGTGCATTTCGGCGAAAATCATGAACGTTTGGCAAAAAGAGTGCACAAAAGTGTAAATCCGGGCAATTGGTTGCCTTTTGGTGAAAATCATGAATGTTTGACGAAAAGTGTGCACGAAACTATAAAAGTGTGTGGGGAGTGGGGTGATCGATGCAAAGCTAAATTTTAGAAACAAGTTTACATAAATATTGTTATAAGTTTTATAGAATGAAGACTAAATACATATAATTTAAGTCTGTTACGTTTCATGTTATTCGAAAAAATGCGATCTTCATTGACATATATAATTTTTAAAAAATATTCATTATAAGTTTATTTATACATTATAGTTGTGAACTTGGCAAAATATAAGCCTACGAAGCAGAGCAGCACAAGGAAAGGAACTCCCCAGAGTTTTGCAGCTGTAGATGGAATCAAACCTAGGCGCACTCATTTCCGGAGCGAGCACACGACTCGTCCTCACTGCACCAGATCAGAAGGTAAGAAATACATATTGCATAGGCTACATGATCTATAGATTCAGAAAAATGTTTCTTATAATTCCATCTAAAATACGAGGTTAATGCTTTATGTAATGAACCTAATTAAAATAAACACTACAATAGGTGTGTAAATATATAAAATAATAATAAAAAAAATATATAAATAAATAATAAATTTCTTCTTACTTGCAATGATGTTTTCTCTTGATATGCATGGGTTGTCCCTCTAAAAACGAAGACTGGTCTCTTACTACATAAACAATTAAAAAACACTGCCAAGAAAACTGGAATAAAAAAACTTAAAGACAACACAAACAACAAATCCAAAAAACATTTAATATTGATTGAGATGTACAGTCGGGTGCAAAAACGTTTTTACCTGCTCCGTAGGGGCTGAACTTACTGGATGTTGTCATTTCTGAATATAAATAGGATAGCAGGTATGCGCTTGGTATGTGCTCGTCACTTGCTCTCTCCTGACAATAATAAGTGATAGCAGCTGACAGCAGCAGCAGCAATTAAAACGAATTGCCTGCATTATCCCCGCTCGAATTACCTGCTTTATCCCCGCTAAGTATTTTAGCTTGTATTGAACCTGATTATTCGGAATTGGCTGTTGTATTGTTTAATACCCAAAACGTTCATCCTAATGACCATTGACCCTACAATTTACCGACAACTTCGGACGTTGCTGTGGTTTTTTACCTGACAGGGAATCTGTTCATATGGTTATATTAGTTTGCGCTAGTGCACAGAAATTAGGGTTCATCGGATTTTAGAAAATCACCCACGGCATGATCCTCTGCAAATAATCTAGAAATTCACCCGTTACATGATGGGTGTCAACCATACAGGTTGAAGGGTAAAGAAATGAAAGTGGAGCATCAATGGTTTTTAAAACATATTCTGCAAAAATATGCAGTTCAACTGCATATACAAAACTCAACATTAAACAAATTTCATTTTATTTAATTAATAACAATGACTGAGTATTGCCGTACCACAAGAATCCCTGGCTTCGGACGGATTGTTGTAACTTTCTTTGTTGGCCTCGGATGGACGTCTCAGACAGACGGATAAGAGAAGTATAGTATTAGATGGCCTATCGTTGCAGAATCTTTACTTTGCATGAGATATACATTGTTGGTCCACGCATATAGTTGCTCATGCATTGTCGCTTCATGCAGATGGATCAAGCTAATTATAGACTTTACTTTTTAACAAAATATACACTAATTCATATAACCGTTACTAGTACAAAAATCCTCTTTTGTTCAAATCATTTAATATTCTCTACTATTAAAATATATAATTATATAGTAAATTAAAAAAATTTTTCGGCTGGTTTTGGCATAAGTGTCGTTGATTACTTTATATACATACAAAAATGAGACTTGTAACCTTTCGAGCAGTCAAAAGAAAATAGCTTCCACTTCCGCCTGTAAGTCACTTATGCATCACACCATAAGGAGCACTGCATCAACTTCTTTCTTGATTATGCATGTAATTATACAGATACTGTGCAAAATTTATATTAAACTAATCTATTTGGTTAGTAATGTATTATTAATAAAACAAAAATTCTCAACAGAGCAGCCAAAATAAACTTTTTGTCAATATAGTTCAGCACGTGACGTAAAACTTGCCTACCCCCGATGCTAAGATAAAACTTAATGGAATTGTCCCATATTAAGCATGTTCGACTGGACACCTAGAAAAAGCAATCTCACTGGATTGAAATATCGTAAGGAAGCCAAACAAATTTTACCTAGGTAAAATCCTTTTTGCACACGAATGTACATTCCATAACCCAAGTTAACAAAATGATCATTTGAGTTTATATTAAATATGGCTTGTGAATATGTGGTTGGTGTTGTCTTTATTTTCTTTATTCAGAAAGCCTTTCAAAATATTCAGAAATAGTCGCGTTCCTCTAAAAGTGAACAGTGATAAAGGAAGGAGTTTTTAAATCAAGAAGTTGAAGACTATTTTAAAGAACTCACGATTTATATGTTTGCTACAGAATCAGATTTGAAAGCTTCAATGGCGGAATGATTTTACCAAACAATTAAAATACATATGTTTAAGTTTTTTACATTTACCAATAAACACAAGTACATCGATCTCTTCCTGGATCTTGTGCTAAGCTACAACAACAAGGTTTATAGATCATAGTGTATAGCCCAATTGGATGTAAATGATTGAAATGCATCTCGTCTGTGGTTAATACTGCGTGGATATTATACAGGCTGCCTCTGTGATAACCCAGAGATTACAAATCGGATATTCCGTACGTATTTCGAAAGCAAAAAACATATTCGATAAGGGTTATCTACCGAATTCGACTGAGGGCGTGTTTAACATTTCAGAAATCATTTACAGATAATCCGTCGTGTTTAAAGTTAAAAATTATGATGGCGATGAGACTGCTGTTATATTCTTCGAACAAGAGTTACAAAAGGTGAAAAAACCAAAGTGTTTAACATCAAGAGGATAATTCGATGGCATACCAGGCAAGATGTTCATGAAGTTTTTATGAAATGGCAGGGTTACCCAGACAGCATGAACAGCTGGGTTTGAGAGGCAGATCTTTTAAACATTGACAACTTATGTTCTGTGTCAGTTGTTATGGTAATTCGTCATCATACAAGAAGACTAGGATTTACACGTACTTTATATTGCCCTCAAACACACCTATGGGAGAGAAAATTCACACCGACAGAATGGCTCATTGGTGTTGCAAAGCGAAACAGGTTTGAAAATACAGAACCAAACATAGACTTAATAGTAACGTGAAATTTTTTCCTGGGTCAGGTGATATGGGTTGTGCATCTAGAAGTTATATTTGAGGAATGAAAAGAAATCAACCTCACTCTATAGTTGTTTTCTACGAAAATGTAATTTCACGACGGTTTTCTCTGGTAAAAACAGGAGCAAATCACCATATTCTGAATGAACAGCAATTTCAGTAGTGTCGATGACATTTTTACTTAAGGGGCAAGTGAAAAATCTATAAAATCAGTTCTAGCTTGGCATGCAATACTGGAATAGTCTGAAGGAGCAGAGCAAATTTCCCACATCTTGTCGGTAATGTCTATATTCAGATAATAGATTTGTATACCTCATGTAAGATCGATCAGAGTCGAGCCGTCACTGATAACAAGCACCAAATTGGAAAGTTTGGCCAGTAAACTTAATGTGTACCTTCACTAAAACTAATGTACTGAACCTCTGTATTTGAAATAAAAACATTCGTTAGGGGTGAAATTGATGTTGTAAAAAGTCTGTTCTTTCTGCAGAATCAATTTAATGAATACGTGAATAACATTTCTACAACTATCGTAATACGCCTCCGGAATTTTTAAGATGCGCTGTTCTGGGACATCAGGTGGATCAAAATAATACAACTGATGAACCAATTCTTTGTGTCACTTAAGGGCATAGTCAAGGGAGTGTCTAATTTCTTATTCAGGAACTGATCAGGTATAAAGCCTATGTTGACAACTGCAGGGAATTCCATGAAACACTCACGGGCACCTGTAAACTGTATGAAATCATTAACTGACTTTTTCTCAATACCAGCAGCCTTAAAATGATCTTTTAGAAAATCACTGACTCCAAGTTTGCTTTGTAATTTCAAGCTTCTAAATTCGACAACCTTTTGATATCTTGGGGTACCTTAATGTTACAGAGAAATCTGACAACCATTTAAAAGGTAAATTTTTTCCTTGAAGATTATATAAGGGGCAACATTAAACACTTTGTAGAATTTGGAATTGTTATAGATTATCCCGACATTTGGCAATAATCTCAAGGTAACTTTTTGATCAAAAACAGGGTAATTATAAAAAAGAGCAGGTTTCAAAATGCTGATAGCATGTATGGAATACATAAGTGCTGGAATTCTAATAGGTGGTGTAATGCTGAATTTGATTT
The DNA here is from genome assembly GCA_023313115.1 of Rhysida immarginata. NCBI lineage: Eukaryota > Metazoa > Arthropoda > Chilopoda > Scolopendromorpha > Scolopendridae > Rhysida > Rhysida immarginata. The sequence goes on along the minus strand of JAHWFO010070720.1, from coordinate 114,830 downwards.
GCTCCTCGATGAGATCATACTTAAAGCCGATTTTAAAAAAATTATTTACAACTGTGATGTTCTTGAAAAGTCTGGGAAATTCCTTTCTGTTAACGTGGCCTCCCATTGTCCTCGGAAACGTAGCGTTTATGGTAACAATGTAATAAAATGAGCAATTGTATTGATGTAAATTTTCTCTGCCTTATGTGTGTTGAGAGCAATGTGAAGTAGAAATTTTGTCTCCCATATATGATGACGAATCACGATCCCAACAGACACAGAACACAAATTATCAAAAGTTTAAAACATCCTATTCTTGATCCCAGCTATTCATGCTGTTTCTGGGTAAACCTGAATTTCAGAAACGATTCAAGAACACCTTAGCTCATATGCCATTGAATAATCCTCTCGATGTTAAAAACTTGGGATTTTTTCACCTTTTCTTAGTAGAATATACAAGAGATTTCATTGTAATCATAATCTTTACTTTTATACATGACGAGATTTCTATAAAAGATTTTTGAAACCTCAAACACATTCTCACTCCAGTTAGGGAGATAACCCTTGTTGAATAGGTTTTTCACTTGCAAAATACTTATGCAATCACCAATTTGTAACCTTGGATTTGTCAGAGGGGCAGCTGTTTACATCCACACAATTTCAACCACAGAATAGATGCATTTCGATCATTATTTGATGGGGCCATACCCAATGATCTGTAAACTCTGCTTTTGTTGCTTAGCACGATGTCCAGTAAGACATCAATGGACAGTCAGTTGCAAAAAGGTCTTTACTTCCTCCACAGGGGCTGAGCTTACTGGATGTTGATTAGTTGCAATATCAGCTACTTGTACTGAGAGTCAAGGCAGATTAGAATGGACCTGTCCCTTGTGAATGAAAACAGGGTAGCAGGTTTATGCTTGGATGTGCTCATCACTTGATCTCTCCTGACAATAATAAGTGATAGCAGCTGACAGCAGCAGCATCATTAAAGTCTGCCTACTGCCTCGAATAGCGGAGTTCGAAGCTGATATGGATAGACTTTTTTGTTGTTAATTATCGCGTTTTTGATTTCGTTTAAGTTTTACACAGTGTATGCAAAGAACACCATGAACAGATTAAAATTTTTTCATCCAAGTGTGCACTTTGATCTCTTTATTTGAGGATTTAAAATCTTGTTAATTGTCATGTTATGCTAGATGAGATGACCTGGGGTACAAGTCAGATTCATTCCGAATATGATTTAGTCTTGTTCGGACCTGTTGTCTGGTGTCGTCATAAGACGTCCGGGGATGTGTAGCCTAACCTTCCTCCACAAAAGAAAAAAATTCTTTTTTGAATCCTTGTCATGGTAGGCCTGTGCGAATGTACCATTCCACCATTCCAATTTATTTAACTACTAGCTGAGATGCCCATCTTTGCTGAGCTTTTCAAGGCAAAATGAAGGCAAGGTATCTATCTACTCTAGATATATACCAATGTTGTTTAAGGTTGATCCTGGGACTTGTTAATTGTCATTGCATAAGCTGGGTGAATGAGAAATTGTCGACGTTTGAACTCTACAAAATGATCCGTCGCCTGTAATGGTATTCTTGGTATTAAAATGAATTGCCTGGATTAACCCCGCTGAGTATTGTAGCTTGCATTGAACCTGATTATTCGGAATTGGCTGTTGTATTGTTTAATACCCAAAACGTTCATCCTAATGAACACTGACCCTACAATTTACCAAAACTTTGGACGTTGCTGTGGTTTTTTACCTGACAGGGAATCGGTGCATATGGTGATATTATTTTGCGCCAGTGCACAGAAATTAGGGTTCGTCGGATTTTAGAATATCACCCACGGCATGATCCTCTGCAAATAATCTAGAAATTCACCCGTTACATGATGGGTGTCAACCATACAGGTTGAAGGGTAAAGAAATGAAAGTGAAGCATCAATGGTTTTTAAAACATATACTGCAAAATATACTGTTCAACTGCATATAAAAAACTCAACATTAAACATTTTTCATTTAATTTAATTAATAACAATGACTGAATATTGTCTTACCACAGCAATCCCTGGCTTCGGACGGATTGTTGTAACTTTCTTTGTTGGCCTCGGATGGACGTCTCATACAGACGGATAAGAGAAGTATAGTATTAGATGGCCTCTCATTGCAGAAACTTTACTTTGCATGAGATATACATTGTTGGTTCACGCATATAGTTGCTCATGCATTGTCGCTTCATGACAGACGGATCAAGCCAAATATATAGATTTTACTTTTTAATAACATATACACTAATTCATATCACCGTTACTTGTACAAAAATCCTCTTTGGTTCAAATCATTCAATATTCTGTACTATTAAAATATATAAATATATAATAAATTAACAAAAATTTCTGTTGGTTTTGGCATAATTGTCGTTGCTTACTTTATATATGTTAGGCTCAAAGAACGAAAACGCTCATTGAGCGAATAAAACGTCCACGACGTGTTGTGGGTTCTTTAAAACTTCCACAACGCACTCATAAAAATAGTCACAACGCGTTGTGGCAAACTCAAAAAGACCACGACACAAAATTCGCGTCGAGGCTCTCATAATATTTGGCCACTACGCGTTGTGATGATTAAGAAAAGCCATAACGCGTTCTAATCGTTAGTTGTTGCAGTGACGCGAGCACACAGGTGATACAACAGAGTGGTTTGTAATATGGGTAAAAAATAACACATTTTTTGTCGTTTCCATTTTTTTATCTTTCTTTGCTATGTTATATAAATTGGTAATAAAATTATTTACCACATAAAAAATTATGGATATAACAATTAATAATTAACAAATATAACAATATTTTTCAACAATTTTTAATCATTTACAAAAATCTGTTGTGATGCTCAATATATTCAAACAACTAATTCACTTAAAATAATTGGAAATTTTATCAAAAACGTTTATTAAAAGTCTTTTATTTATAATTATCAAAAATATTGCAGTCATTTTTATTACCATGCCGTTTAGAGTTACATATTATGTTCTTTGAGCGACATTTGCATTTTTTTTATCAATCAGTACTTTTGACAATGACAACTTACAAATGACACCACAAAAAATTGGACGCTGCACAATGCCGCCGACGAATTCATGCAGACATCCTGACCGCTCGAAGCCTCCAACAAGAACTCTTTTGACCCTGATGAAACGATTTCGAGAAACAGTAAGTGTTGCGGACAGACAACGGCAAGGTCGACCATGTACGGACGTTGTAGCAACAATTGGGGCTTGTGGCATACAATCGACGCGTGCCGTTGCACACGCCCTTCGAATCAGTCACTCATCTGTGTGGTGCATCTTGTATGGTTTGAAGTTCCACCCGTTCAAGATGCAATTTCATCAAGAAATGACAGACGATTATGAAGGTCGTCAAGTGCAGTTTTGCGAGATAATGATGAACAGATGCCATGCACATGCTGCGCTATCCCGTCGTGTTTGCTTCACCGACGAATGCACGTTCACTTTGCATGGGGAGGTAAATCACCACAACTTCCGTTACTGATCCGACTGCAATCCACATTGGATGGTGAAGGCCATACCCAGAGTCCTCAGAAAGTAAAAGTCTGGGCAGGTATTATGGGCACTAATCTCATAGACCCCTTTTTCATTGACGGAACACTGAATGGCTCCAAATACTTTCAACTGTTAGATGATGAGGTTGGTCCAGCTGTTCCCGAGGCAGCAGGCGAAAATGACATCTGGTTCCAATAGGATGGGGCTCCTCCCCATTACGCCATCTCTATACGCCAGTATCTGGACGAAGTATTCCCTGACCGCTGGATTGGGAGAAGGGGGAGCATTGACTGGCCGCCTCGATCCCCGGATCTTTCGCCACTTGACTTTTTCTTATGGGGCTATGTTAAGCACGGGTCTTCGAGAACGCCCTACAAGCATTAACGAACTGAAGGAAGGAATTAGGCAGGTGATGACAAATATTACTCAAACAATCCTAACTAATGCCTGCAGTGCGTTTGAGCACTGACTAGCGTTTTGCCAAGAGGTGAACAGTGAACACTTTGTGCAAATGGTGTACCCTACGTGTACCGTTTCCTTTGAGAATGTAAAAATAAAATAAACACATTTGAGAACTTTGCCACTATGTAAAACTGATTTCATGTAATTTATTTCAGCACATGGTTTATTTTAGTGGTTGGCCGAACATTATTCCTGCTTCATAGGTTAGGCTTTCCCTACATACAGAAGGGGCAGTTCGGGAACTTTTGAAACACACGAAACTGAAGAGGAATTACAAGAACTAGTGCAACCTATCTCCACAGATGATGATCAACAAAACCAGATTATTATAGAAAATGATAATAATGATGAAAATGAAGTATTACAGAAAAAAGATGACAATGAAATCATACAAGAATCGTCAAACAAAAATATTATAAGAAAAAATTGCGTTATTTGTGAAAATGAGACTTCAGGAGCCCACATAGGTTCACGTTATCTGTGCAGAAAGCAATGAGAATGAGGGATTTGGTGCAAACGTTACTTGCAAGCTCTGTTTAAAAAAGAACAGCATCAATGCTGAAAGAAAATGTGGTAAATCAGGCCACGAGCAACAAGCCCATAAAATGATTTCATTATCCAACTCCAAACTTCCTGCAGTTGGAATTGGTTCCAATGTTTTAGTTAGAGTACCTGAAGTTGACAGAGGACGTGCAGCTCCCAAAAATGTTTTAGCTATTGTTATAAACATCAGTTTATTAGGTCTCTATCAATTAGGAAACAAGGAAGATCTTCTCGATCGACTTTATGCTTTAAATGAATTCACTATTCAGAGAGCAACTCCATTAGCATTCAAGACGTACCCTCAGCGTCAACATTAACACTACGTTCAGCATCTATGTTATCATTTGGGGGGGGGGGGGGTCTAGAAATTTTAGCGTCGACTATCATGGTCATTTTGCGCCTTTTACACAAGTTATATCTGTACGCAGCCTGGGACAAACACAAACATCCATGCCCACGGCGGGATTCGAACCCACGGCCAGGCGGACTCGAAAATGAGACTAGAAAGCCTACGCCCTAGCCCTCTCGGCCACCTGTTATCATCTGGAAGTCAACAAGGATTTGTAATGTGCCATTGTAAAAAGTACTCTATTGATAAAAAATGCAAATGTCACTCAAAGAACATAAAATGTAACTCTAAATGCGATGGTAATAGTTCTTGTAAAAATAAATGACCGCAATATATTTGATAATTATAAAAAAAGACTTTTAATAAAGGTTTTTGATAAAATTTCCAATTAATTTAACTGAATTAGTTGTTTGAATATCTTGAGCATCACAACAGATTTTCGTAAATGATTAAAAAATGTTGACAAATATTGTTATATTTGTTAATTGTTACATTTTTGTATGTGGTAAATAATTTTATTACCAATTTATATAACATAATAATTATCGATAAAAAATGATAACGACAAAAAATGTTTTATTTTTTACCCATATTACAAACCACTCTGTTGTATCACTTGTATGGTCGCGTCACTGCAACTACTAACGTTTAGAACGCGTTATGGCTTTTCTTAATCATCAAAACGCGTAGTGGCCAAATATTATGAGAGCCACGACGCGAATTTTGTGTCGTGGTCTTTTTGAGTTTGCCACAAAACTAACAAAGCACACATCAACTCGACTGTTCAAATTAAAAAGCACATTGTGTCGTGTTCTTTAATAATCGTTCGAAGGAAACATGTTAATTCATTTCTAACGAAATGCCACCGAAGAAAAGAACGAGTATTGCTCATAGAAGACAAAAATTTATCCGGGTGTCGTAAACATCTGAACAACGGGAAAGTCTACAACAGGAAATTTTAGAATTATTGAAAACCAATTTTGAGTTAATATTGAACTTCTTGAGATTGTTCTGTTTAACTACTACTGCAATTATCCCCGGAAACGATGGGTGCCTCCGCTAATGAGTGTATCAGGTTCGATGGTCATAAAGTACCTAGCGTGATCCTTTGCATGGTTACAAACTTAAAGTTCCTTATCGAAAATGTCGAAAACTCAAAATTTAAATTGCGTCGTTACGTAATTTATGAACTTTCCGCACCAGCAGTTCATTAAATTCAAAGGGGCGATTACAATTAAATCGGCGGCAATTGTTGAGATTAAATGACGTTTTTTCGACAGGTTTTCAACAAACTTCGTGTGATGTTTAGACCCTTAACATTTGTGTTTTAACATTTTGCATAAGGTACGTTTGTAATCATGCAAAGGATCACGCTAGGTACTTTATGACCATCGAACCTGATACACCCTGTATACAGGGTAGATACAAAAAGACCCTCCCCCTACTTTTATATTCGTAACCGGAGCAGATTTGTCAATTTTGATGAATCCAATGAATAGGAAGTTCTGGGTGATCTATCCCATAGTGCACTTTTCATCATCCCAAATATGCAAATTAGGACACATTCAAATCCTATCTTAAAAACCCTAACAGATACAGGAAAAATTCGAACTGAAAACTTGTTCAGCATAGAATTCCGAACAAAGATAAATTTCCAAAATCCGATGAAACGATCACCAACAATCACAATTATTTTAAAATTATAAACAGCCACAGTGCATAAATTTTTTTACTCCAAGGTTAATAATAATTGCTTTTTCTTTGCTTTTTATTTGCCTTTCCTCATGAAAATGAATGTTATTATGGTAATTTTAGTTAATTTCTTCATTTGCAGGCTGAACATTCAAATGTCTTTGTGAAGCTTATAAGGAGGTAACTAATAAATTCAACATGTGATTATTGGTGATGCGTTCATGGATTTTAGAAGATTTTTTTGTTTTGTTCGGAATTCCAACCTGAACAAGTCTTCAGTTGGAATTTTTCATGTATCATTTACGGTTTTTAATATAGGATTTGAATGTTTCATAATTTGCATATTTTGATAATGAAAAGTGTACTATGGGATAGGTCACCCACAATTTCTCTTCTTTGGATTCATCAAAGTTGACATATGTGTTTCGGTTACGAAAATTAAAGGGGATGCTCATTTTTGTATCCACCCTATATAAAGAAAACGTTTCTTTATTTGTAGTTTTTATTTCATATTCAAACCGACTGTGTTATTCAGATCTTAATGAAATTTTGAACATCTGATCTTCTTGTACATATACTAGCAAAGGTACTCAGCGTTGCCCGGGATAACTACACTTACGGTGAACAGAACAATCTCAAAAAATTTAATTAAAAATAAACACATGAAAACGCTTAGAATTAATACAGTAAAAATTCTTAAAGAAAATTCGAGAAAAAAAAATTTTAAAGGCTCACAATGGCTGGACCTCTCCAAGGATGCCACTGCTAGTCTAAATAGTTTCTTACTTACGTAATCTACTTCAAAAGTACACATGATGTTGTTGCAATTCCCTTTTTCCTCTCGATGTCTTGAAGAAAAACTTGGCCATTCATCACTTTGTGTAGTCTAGTGGTCGCCGATTATTCTATTTACTTGCTTCCCATTTGCTCAATACAGCACGGAGCTAAAGGAGGGCTTCCTCTGTCGTCTTTCTACTCTTTCTCAATAGTCTGCTAACTCTCCATTATCTCCAGTTACTGATCGTTTTTAAAGACTTTCAAGAAATTGTTAAGTACAAAGAACTCTCTTTTCTAAGAAAAGCCTGAATAACAGGAATTCTACGCATTGTTACAAATTGAAATTTTTCCATATTGCATCATCATTTTATGTTCATTGTTATAATTCTTGGAAAGATTGCTTTCACATTGCACATCATTTTGTGCTCATTCTTATTGCTGAATTTCGCGTTGATACCATTGTTGATGCGAACACGATGGGTCTATTGTTGCACAAACATTTCCTTGCATTGTTGGTCATGAGATATATATTGTTACTCCATGCAGAGTGTTTGTGAATTGCGTGTTGATACCGTTGTTGATACCTATTATTGCACAAACTTTGCCTTGCATTGTGGTCATGTGATATTTCTCATTAATATGCCTTGCCATAACCATGAATATCGATTTT
>JAHWFO010070720.1:58953-101801 GCA_023313115.1 Rhysida immarginata | reverse complement strand
TATTTCCACATCAACGCCGGGGAAATACACGTATTGTTGCCCATTGTTGCAATAGAACATTTATTTCCAAGAATTATTAACAATGAGCAGGAAATATGTATAATAGCTCGATATAGATAGGACAGTCTCTTATCTTATCTTATCTTATCTCTACTCCTACGAGGGAGTTTTGCGCCATCCCATTAATAACGACTGCTACGAGATGACAGTAGCAGTCGGGACCGACGGCTTAACGTGCCCTCCGAAGCACGGGGGGTTTCATGATGGAAAAGCTGCTGGGGATAAACGAACCAGAGGCTGTCACCAACTGCTGGAACACGAGCTTTGGTTAATCGGCAAATGGGTCAGACCAAAGTCCCCCAACAGCCGCGCCCCAAATAGCTGTCCCGCCAGCGGTGGCCCTCAAGCCCAGGCCGTCACCCAACCAGCAGCTGGCCGCGCCTGAAGTTGCTGAACTCCATCGATTGGGAAGCCAACCGACGAGACAACCAGGCCACGGCCACCCCCTAGGACAGTCTCAATACATGCTCCTTTGTGCTCCGTAATAAATTTTCAGACGATTTGTGTATTTGTAGCCCTTGAACAGTGTAGAACCTTCCAGGAACGACGGCAGCTTTCCCTTACTTTTGCAGTGGGTTGTTTTGTTTATATTAAGTCGGTCTCGGGCAACAGTTGATGACAACCGATAACAAAGCATGCATTATCAATTCGACTCTTTAAAAGGACGCCAACGGTCTCCAGCGATAGTTGACGACATAACCAAGCATACATCACTTCGACTCCTTAAAATGACAAGCAAACTGAACTGTGCTGTTTAATAATCGTTCTAATGATACGTGTTAATTCCTTTCTAACGAAATGCCACCGAAGAAAAGAACGGGTATTAGTTAGAGACAAAAAGTTATCCAGGTGTCAAAACATCTGAATAACGGGAGCTTCGTCTACAGCAGAAAATTGTAGAATTTCTGAAAAACAATTTTGAGTTAATTTTTAGCTTTTGAGATTAATTTGACAGTAATTATCCCGGGCAATACCGGGTGTCTCTCCTAGTAACCAATAAATGGACGTTTTTCAAGAATTTATTGTAGCTTCTCCGCATGTCACTTGCCATCCACAGAGTAGAAAAACCAGCTGCTGAAACTTCAATTTCTACTGCGTTATACGAACCATATTTATATGAACGTTTGTTTTCATCTCGCTGTGGGGAATCACCACCAGAATTTCTGACAGGGGTCTAGACACACACTGTATAAAGGGTGGTCCATTTAAATGTAAACATGGAAAATCTCGAAAACATAGCATTGTACGAAAAAATGTCCAAAATCAAAAGTGAATTTCTTCGCGGGGGAAATTCATTAGACAAAAAATTACCCCTCCCCCCTTGTGAGGGGGGTTAACTTTTATATCGGCCTCTCCCAGTTTTTTAGTGCACAAGCAAAGTCTTTGGGGCAGCAGTCCTATGGACGCAGAATTTGTGTGTATGTATTGAAAAATATTGGATTTTTGAAATTCTGACTTCGGATTCTTAAAGACCATTAAGAATATAATAGGAATGTCTGTAAAACCCACTCTCTACCTCTTTGTCTTCATCGATAAAATTGGGTTCAAAACTTTAAAAGTTCCACACTTTCAGGGCCTCTATCTCCTAAACGGTTGGGTCAATTGAAAAAACACCGAGAATAAAACATTTCTCGAAAATTGTGTAAAACCTGAATATAGCATTAAAATTAGGGGTTCCTGTTTATTATTTCAAAGTCACCCCTCCGCCCCCCCGCCCCCCCTCACAAGGGGGGGAGGCTAATTGTTTGGCTAATAAGTTTCCCCCGCGAAGTAATTCATTTTTGCTTTTGGACATTTTTTCGTACAATGCTTTGTTTTCGAGATATTTCCATGTCTACACTTAAATGGACCAGTCTGTATACATAAATTAATTTAATTTTAAATTGAGTTTTGAAAGATCTTAATTACATCCAAAATACCCTCAACATATTAAATACTTAAAAAACATCCCTTCTCAGTCTAAATTTCTGGCATTATAGAGTATATTATTATATAAGAGTAGGAGTTGTGAGAAAATGTATTAATTAATAAATAAATAAAACTCCATTTAATTAAAAGAAAATAAATAAAATAAATAATAGAAACAATGAAAAAAAAGTCACCCAATTGATAAATGTAAAGGTTGAAGGACGAAACACAATTGAAACAAAGGTCTTGTGGAGCTTATGTAGATCCACTAGATCTTCGTTTCATCTGTGTTTCATCTACATAAGCTACAAAAGATCTTTGTTTCAATTGTGATTCGTCTTTCAACCTTTACATTTATCAATTGGGTGACTTTTTTTCATTGTTTCTATTATTTATTTTATTTATTTTCTTTTAATTAAATGGAGTTTTATTTATTTTTTAATTAATATATAGAGTATATTCCTTATAAATTTTAAGATGCGTTAATAACGTCATCTTGTTCTATACATATCTCTTGTTCAAGTAAATAAATAAGAAGTTTTATTCTTGGAGTTTTATGACGTTTTTGACCTGTTTTATATACCGTAAATATTTATATGGGGAAAAAAGAAATTTTTTAAGTTGAAAATTAAGCAAGAACACAACCAAGTTATTTTCTTGAAAAGAGGACACCCTTGGTAGGGTACTAATCTCTAATTTTTTCCTGAGAAGAAGCATTTATTTTGGAAATGAAATATGTATTTCGGAGATAAATTCCAAGATCTCAGAGGAGCCTGAAACAATAAATGAGGGAGTATAGTTTATAATCTTCATAAGTTTCATTTCAAAATTTGTAAATATAAATGCAAATAACATAAGTGGCAATTCTTATTCACATATCTAATTATATTTAATTCTTTTTTCCAGCAAATGACAAATATCCCTGGTGGAGAGTCGATCTTATTAGACTTCATATGGTGAGAGCCGTCTACGTATCAACTGGCAGTGATGGTATTTCACAAACATTAAACAGAATTAGACTTAATAATTTTATTTATTACAACAATGCAAAGCTGATCCAAGATTGTCTCTCGACTTTTAAAGTGCAATTTAGGTTAGAAATTAAATGAAAGAGAGAATATATAGTGGGCCTTCCATACACAAATTTCAAAAGTTCGCCTAAAAATTCCCCCCCCCCCTCCCAAAATTAAAGATGAACATTAAATATTGACAAAAGTTCGAAAAATACTACGATAATATTATAGTGTAAAAAATACTATGATAGTTAAAATATATATAAGTAGATTCTTGGATGTGCTTATTAATAGTAATAGTAATAAATTAATGGAACTCAAGCTGTTCCAATATTATATGTTGTTAACATTAGCAACTGCTTCAAGAAATTCAACAACTTTATATTGAACTGCCGTGTAAATGCACTTCGTTAATAATCAAACTATAAATAAAAGAACATGTGACTTCGTCACGGAAACAGTTTTGCATTGTTGTTGAACTTTTAAGCACTGTTGGCGCTGGCTTTAACCACACGCCGAAACTGAAAAGTCGCCTGACCGTTGTTGTCTGATCAACAATTTTTATCTGTCTATATATATAAAAAATGTATGTGTGTATGTATGTATATATATTAGTATTTTCCTTATACAAATCTTCAGTTTTATTCCGATCTTGATGAATTTGGGCACATTTGACCTTCAAAGCAAGAGGAAGAGCACTTTCTACATGAGATTTCGAAAAAAAAATAAATCTTTTATATAAAATTCATTTTCCGTTTGTTGTTTGATTGTTTGCCCAATGATGGAATTTGCCATTTGGATGGCGCTAAACTCGCACGTCCTTAGGATCCTAAGTCCTTCCCTTTCCTCCGAAGATTTCGGCCATTGCGCCATCGTGCATTTGGCTGCTTTATGATGTTTTAATACTCTTTTCTGCTACATTTTTTGAAGTGTTGAGATCCTGTTTTTATTCTTTATATTCAGAAAATTCAGCGTATGTCTGAAAAGGTTCTTAAAAGGTCTGAAAAATATTCAGATTCGTATCATATGTGCGTTAGGTTCAGACAAGGCCTTAACTTTCATTTTCAGTTTCAATGAAAAACCTCTACCGCAGGCAACGCGATTGGTATTTTTAGAGTGGTATATAAACAACGCCATCTTTTGAAGCTATTTGACAGTAGAGGAAAAGAACTTGAAATTTGAGAAAAAGAAAAAATATATTCTGATTATTAAGTACCGAAAGGTGCTTTATGCTATCAGTGTGGGGAAGCGTCTCTGTCTGTCTGTCTGTCTGTCTATCTGTCTGTCTGTCCGTCTGTAACTCAAACTCCTCCGAGGCTATGAAAGATTTTCAAAATCTGTTTTCGTCAGTCGATGAATATGGTTCATGGCACGAACCAGTTGCAAATATTATCTAAATCGGTTCATTGGCACGTGCACAAATGGTACCTCTATTTTCCCGCCTAGCAATTTTCAATAATGAGATATATTAAGTACATGAACATGGTACATGGCACGAATAAATCACAAATATTATCTAAATCTGTTCAATAGCACGTGCACAAATGGTACCTTTACGACCCCACCTAGCAATTTTCAATTTTCAATTTTCAATGTTAAGTAATATTTCAAACAAATCGTAATGACGAGATAGAAGCGGATATAAATTACTATTTTCGCCAATTAATAAATAAGGTTCCGGGAATGAACCATTTTGAAAATGGTTGAAATCGAAACAATGACACGTGCTCTAATAGTACCCATATGACACCCTCAAAAATTTTCAGTGCTAAAATATGGCAAGTAATATATCAAACGACTTGGAATGATGTGTCAAGAATGAATATAAAGTAAAATTAATGGCAGTCGAAATTATTTTCAAGGAACCTGGTTTAGTGGAACCATTATGGCTCCTTGGAACTTTCAATTCTAAAATATGGCATGTAATATATCAAAAGACTTGAAATGAGTTGTAATGAATGAATATAACGTAAAATTAATGATTGACCAAATTGGTTTCAGGGAATCTGGTTTAGTGGAACCATCATAATTCATTGGACCTTTCAATGCTAAGATATGGCATGTAATATATCAAACGACATGGAATGAGGTGTCATGAATGAATATAACGTAAAATTATCGATAGTCGAAATTGGTTTCAAGGAACCTGGTTTAGTGGAACCATAATGGTTCATTGGAACTTTCAATGCTAAAATATGGCATGTAATGTATCAAACAAATTGGAATGATGTGTCATGAATGAATATAACGTAATATTAATGGAAGTTGAAAGTATTTCAAAGGTACCTGGTTTAATTTTATCATTATGGTCCATTAGAAACTTTCAATGTTAACATAGAGCGGTTTAAAAATATAGTTCCGCGAATGGTTTAGTTTAACCTTTCGGTACTTGGTTATGTCATTCCTTAATGGTTTATTACATTCATGGTGCCGCATGCATGAAATAGATTTCGTCTACACTCAGCTTACATTATCATATGCTGACAAGCAAAAATTGGATTCGCTCTTTTGTGAGTCTGTTTGACTGCCCTTCTCTATGTCCGACGAAAACTCGAGAATGCTTCAACACTTTCAAATTCTATTTATGATATGCGTACGAGTTCCTACCTGAGCTCACTGTTAAGCTTGACATTGAATACGGGCTAACAGTTACGGGACTATTCAGACCAACCCCTCTCCCTTAATTGGTAATAACAGGCATGTAATAAATCACACACTTACGGAAATGAGGAGCCAAGACGAAAAACACGTACTTTTCGAATTTAAAAGAGAAAGGCTTGGAGTACGTGCCGTCATGAAGCTTAGACGAGGCACGCACACATTTATTTAAGTTGCAGTGCTGTTAGTACTAAACTAAAATGTGGTTAATATTAGGGCGATTGAAACAAATGGCTAAAAAAGTTAAATTGGAAAATAGGCCTACAGCTAAAAAAAAAAAAAGGCTCAAAAAGGCTATGCCAATTGATAAATATTGCTAAAAACCGTTAGGCCTATTATTAAAAAGGCCTAAAAAATGTTAGGCCTATTGCAATAAAGGACTGAAAAATGTTAGGCCTATAGTAAAAAAGGACTGAAAAAAGTTTGGCCTATAGTAAAAAAGACATAAATGCTAAACCAATTGTTAAATATGACTAAAAAATGTTAGGCCTATTGAAAAAAATGGCTAATAAATGAAAGGCATAAAGATTAAAAAGGCTGATGAATGCTGGGCTGAATTTTAAAAAATGGCTAAAAATGTTAGGCCTATTGTTAAATAGGGCTGAAAAATGTTAGGCCTATAGTTAAATAGATTGCTGAAAATGTTAGGCCTACAGTACCAAAGGGCTAATAAATGTTAGGCCTATTGTTAAATACGGGTAAAAAAAATTTAGCCCTATTGTTTAAAATGGCTAATAAATGTTAGGCTTAAAGAAAAATAAAGGGGGCTAATAAATGCTGGGCCTATTTTTAAATATGGCTGAAAAATGTTAGGCCTAACGTTAAAAAAGGCTTAAATATTAGGCCTATTGTAAAAAATGGCTAATAAATTTTAGGCCCATCGTTAAGTATGGTTAAAAATGTTAGGCTTATTATTGAAAATGGCTAATAAATGTTAGGCCTGTTAAAAATAAGGCTGAATAATGTTAGGCCTATAGTAAAAAAAGGGCTAATAAATGCTAGGCCAAATGTAAAATACGGCTAAAAAAATTAGGCCTATTGTTTAAAATAGCTAATTAATGCTTGGCCTTTTGTTAAATATGGCTTAAAAATGTTAGGACTGTTGACGTCAGTATAAATTAATATTAGGCCTATAACAGATAGTCCAAAGCCAATTACTCTTCAGCCTAATGTTAACAATAGGTAATTGCTGTTAGGTCTATTGTTGTTTCCAGCTAAAAAAATGTTAGGCATATTGATAACAAAAACTAAACAAAAAAATGCTAGGCCTTTTGTAAACACTAGCTAATTGATGTTAGGCCTATAATTATTATTAATATTATTATTATTAATCTTAAGCACTCCAAAAGGAGTAAAAAATAAAATAAAAGTTCATTTAAAAATCATACAAACAAATATACATTAGAAATTAAAACTTGGCAGGAAAATCCAATTAAGAATTATTAAAAAAGTGATTCACGCGGTGCTTAAAATGAGCGCACGTTGTCATACATTTATAGGAAGTACAGGCAAGAACAGTTGAACGTATATGGTATGGTAAATCATTCCACATGGCTACAGCACTATAAGGAAAATGTTTAGCTTTAAAGGCTGTCATCTTCTCAGGCACCACAAATAGAAAACGCTGGTATGACGAACACTCTGTTCCAAACTAAACCACGCTTTGATAACGCCACTGGATGGTTTTCGTTACGAAGGGCGTCAGCCACCTCGGCAATAAGGGCAACCTTACTAATAGTCCAGAACGTCGGCACATTAAAACGGGAACATGCTGCTGACACAGAAGCAAGTTTATTTAGTTTAAAGGCTATCCGAAGTAATTTATTATACGAGGCTTTTAGCCTCTTTTGGTTGGTAATGGGGGCAGATGACCAAAAAAGAGCCCCGTAAGCGAGTCTTGGCACAATAAGCGAGTCTTGGCACTTAGTAAATATTGACGAATTTGCGAAGTAGTTAAAGGGGATCTAATTCGCTTTACCAAAAAGTTATTGCGATTTAAAGAAGTTATAAGGTGGTCGATAAGATCATTGAAGTGGAGTAGAGGATCGACAGTTATGCCCAAGATCTTAAAGGGGATCGTATTGCTCGTTCCTTTATGGACACACATAATTTTTGTCTTGGCCTGATTCAAGCAAAGGCCTCTACTTGTATACCATTTAGACAAAGTGTCTAAATCTTGTCGAAGTAATTTCATAATATGATCATGATCTTGAGGCAGGTAAGAAGCAAAGAGAAAATTATCGTCAACATAACTCACAATTTTTAAATTAAAGTGAAGACGGAAAAGCGAGGCGGTTGACACCGCAAAAAGGAGAGGACCAAGACCCGAACCCTGAACAATGCCACGCTTAGACGTTTTTCCAATCAATGGATCAAAACTTATAATGTTCATTCTGGCTTGGAAGTAGTCCTGCAGTAATTCGATGTAATTTTCGGATACTCCAAGGGACTTAAGATCATATAACAGTTGCGCTCGAGATATTGTGTAGAAAGCCTTGGAGATATCAGTTTGGGCAATGATAAAATGTTGTCCACTATCATAAGCAGCACAGGCTTTTACAAAAATATCTACATGTGACTTTGTAACCAGGCCTACTCCCCCGCTGCTGTTCTGGTATTTTCGATCATATAAAATCAGTGAGCCCATTAAATATCACTTTTTGAAAATTTTGGCTAGAGGGGACAAAACAGAAATCGGACGATAATTAGCAATGAGTAAATGATCTCCAGATTTAAAAATAGGGTTAATTTTTGCGGTTTTTATAGCTGTAGGAAACTTCTTTTTTACAATCTTCATGCACAACCAATAAACCATCCAGTGACCAGTACCATTAAGATTTTGTAGTAGGCGGCCAGTAATTGTTAACGGATAGCATGGGCCTTTTAACTTAACCTCTTTTATCAGGTGGATCAACTTTCTTCCATAAGGAACACACGGATCAGGCGATATCTCAGTACACCTAGTGGCCTGTTCAATTATTTTTCACGGTTCGGGAATATTGGTGGGGTTGTTAACCAAATCCAGATAAGTTTAATCCTCCTCAATGGAAAATGTAGGTTTATCGGTAGAACAGGTTAAACGTAATAGTCGCCAAATTTGGTTCGATTTTGCATGATGAAGAACATGCTCTCTCTTAGCTTTCCTGATAGCTTTTTTGAAAGCTTGATTCGCTTGTTTATAACCCTCACGGGCCTGGGGATCATTCTGAGCCAAGAAACTGTGATAGGCCATCTGTTTCTTCTTCCATATATCAAGTAAATCATTGCTCCACCATTTGTTGCACTTATTGTTGATCTTATAGCTTTTCCTAAAAGCAAAACCAGCGGCCATTGCTGCATTTGTCACTAATATGTTAAACCTATGTAGTAACAGATTAACATCTTCTATTTTACTAAATTCGTCTAAGTTAAGAAGGTCCAAATTTTTGTGGAAATCTTCCCTCTTAAAATTATTATACTTCGGGCAGAGTCTCATCGAAGGTGTGGTGACCACTGGACGAACCTCAGGAAGCACGATTGAGACCACAATGGCCAAGTGGTCACATTTGGGTACTGAAGTCAAGATAGGCTCACTATCTTTAAAATCTACAGGAATGTATATATGGTCAATCAATGAGGCTGTAGAGTTCGTAATTCTTGTGGAGGCGGTTATAATTTGTTTTAATCCCATGGCTGAAGTAGAAGCGGTCAACATCCTAAGATCTAACGAGGCATGCAGAGAATTACAAGTCACCGAAGATTATATTAACGCAGGATATATCAAGATTACCAATCGCGGTAACACATTCATCCATGGGAATATAGGATGGACGATAAAACAATGTAAACGCTATGCTATTGGTACCAAGAAAGCTCTTGATGGAAACAAATTCCATACCATCTCTACTGACCGAGTCAGTTAGGATTGTTTTAAAGTTATTTGCAACCAGAATAAGAACTCCACCGCCTCTCGTTAGGCGGTCGGCTCTAAACGTCTTGTAACCAGGGATTGTAAGTAATCCATTATCACAATGTGGTGTCAACCAGGTTTCGGTTATAAAACAGAAATCGACCAAATGTAGCTGGAGAAGCGCCACCAGGTCGTCTAGTTTAGGTATCAAAGAACGTGCGTTAAGATAAAGGGTCTTCAGTGTATCTAGATATTGCTCCTTATTAATTCTGGAGCGTGGCAGGCCTCCCTCCAATCTCTTTCTTGCACCAGTAATCGTCACTAAATTTGGGATTTGGGCCATAAAAAGGGCGTATTGAAACGCCCTTCGGCAAAGTTGATTCATTCAGACTATCTTCCATCGAGGTATCCGAAACTCGCACAAATACAAAGGGAGAGACTTTACCCTGTCGGGTGATCCACCTGCCACATTCAATAATATTCAGGTTTTAGTCCCGCAGCAAACCAGCCAGGGTGGCACAGTCACATTCGTCACTCACGTTCCCCAAACGCAACCGTATTGTACGACTATTTCTAAGGGGAATAGACCAAGCACCTGTTCCCCATCGCTGACCCATTTTTGATTGATTCTTCTGTGTTACTGGAAAATTGGAATTCCAGTTGTAGTCTGCCTCACCAAACCTCGTGGATTGTGTCTCATATCCTTTTATAGTTGGCCTATCATTAATATTAAGGTCTATCTTAGATAAAGTTTGAGTGGCATCCAAATAGTTATTTTGATATTCTCCAATCACCCTCTCCATTACTGGCGTCTTGACTTCTTTAGCTTCATCTCCCAAATGAATCGGTAACTTCTGTGCTGGTCCGTCAACCTTTGAGTCTAATGTGATATTTCCATTTTTGTTTGGCAACGATTTTTTAAAATTATTCTTCTCAGCCCTCCTTTGTCCACGGTCCTCCAAATTTGTTGGAATCATTGTTGTAAGTAAGTTGTTGAGGGTTTCGTTTGTTGTGGTTATTAAGTCACTTAATTTTTTCGTCATGGACTCCATCAACTCCTGTAACACAGCACGTGTGGAGTCCATAACACCATCGATAATAGCAGTGATAAGGGGTTTATTTGAAGCACTGTCCTGAGGATATTTCATCCGATTGTCTACGAAACCTGACACGAAATGACTCAAAGCATTTAACTGCTGTGTTATGTCTTTGTGGTAACCTTCGAGATATGTCTGTAGCTGCTTTCCAAGCATTTCTTGAAAAAGTTCGGATTTCTCCGCTTCATGTTGTTCACAAATGGCGCCACCATCTTGAACTATGGTCGAACCATAGCCTAATAATACGAAGTCTGTACACTCCGGGGTTTCCTTTGATCCCCGATTTCCTTCTGCGCATGATCAATAATCTAGCGGACGGCCCGGAAACCACATTTGAATTAGCAGTAGTAGGCGTGTTGATTTCGGTTCGAAAAATCAGAATCCGCTTTTTCATGCGTCCGTCAAAATAGTATTTTAATTGAATGCCATTATAAATTAAAACAAAATTATGAATAAAACGTGTAGAGGAGCATCCTATTGTTCCGCAATTAATTGCGAGAGCAATGGGAAAAATTGTAAAGAAAAATAATTTTTCAGATTTCCAAAAGATCATGTAAGGTGAAAAAAGTTATTCGATTCCCACCCATTATACTCTACGTTATTTCTCGCCTAGTTAATAGATCAAATTTTTTTAATGAATTTAAGGAGGCCTTATAATATACAGATGATAGAAGTACACGATTTTCCAACCGGTTTTGCCGATTATTCCAAGATAGAGTCTTTTAGTAAGCATTTCTTATGAATCCTGGAATAAACGGCGAAACAGATCACGAAATCTTGTGCATTTCTACTGCTATGTACACTGTTAAGGCCTCCGTAAAATTCACAATGACCGCTTTATTATAAGTTTCTTCTTCGTTTTTTTTCTTTTTTGGTTTAGATGTAAGCAATGGTTAATTAATGCAGGGCGCGAAGATTTAATACAAAATCCACAAGTACATTTGGCCAGCAGTTACAGGCTATGTAGTACTGATTTCGAATTAAATATGTTCATGAACCCATCTTTACAAACGAGGCTCATATGGAATGCTGTTCCCACAATATTTGAGGGAATAGCTCACATACAAAACAGAACACCTAACAGAGTATTACAACCCCTACAATTATGCACTCTACAACAGAATAAAAACAAGTAAATACATAAGAGTATTTTAATGCAAAATATTAAATAGACAGTTGCTTTCTTTATTTAAAAAAAATAATTAAGTGTAGCACAAGAGAAATCATTAATTTTTACAATCATGCATCTTGACTACAATATACATTTTAAAACATATACATTGTAAATAAACATACATTTATTAAAAAATTATAATTTCAGTGCTTCATCTTTGAACACCCATCCTCCTTGCCAGTCTTCACCCAGCCATGATATTCAGCCAGCAGCTTGCTCTTCATCCTCACTTGTTATAGCCATAAAGAAAAAAAAACCTTCAACAAAAAAAAACAAGATTTAACACTTATGCCAAATAATCAAAAATCAACGTTTAAAATTAAAAAGACAACAAAGAAGATAGATTCCTTGAAATACTTAAGACAAGTTATTAAAAAACAGAAATTAAAATTAAAAAGAAAAGAAATTAAAATTGATTTCTTACAAAAGCAAAACAACTTAGTAGTGATAAAACAGCACCATGTTTTAGAATATATTCAAACGAATTTCTCAAATTCTAAAAAAACATTCTTATTGGCACAAATTAAATTACTTAAAACTAAAAAGAATGGCTTCAGATACTCTCCTGAAATGTTAAAATTATGCACAGTTTTATATTTACAAAGTGCCAAAAATTATAACCTCATGCGGTCCATATTTTCATTGCCTTCCAGAGTAACTCTCTACAGAAATTTAACATCCATATCTATTCCTCCAGGTTTATCAAAAAATTTATTAACATTTCTAGAAAAGAAAATAGCACTTAAGGATATAACAGAAAGAATAGTGATAATATGAAATATCTATTAAAAGTGAATTAACTTACAATAGCAATTTAGATCTGATGATTGGGTTCGAGGACATTGGCGAATTTTCTTCCCAAGAAATTGCTAATATAGCCACGGTTTTTATGATTCGAGGAGTTACAACAAAATATAAGCAAGCAATTGCTTATTCATTTTGTAAGGGTACCATGTCTGCAATAATACTGAAAAACCAGATATTTTCCTACATCAAACAGCTTAAGAAAATTGGCTTTATTATTCTTGCCATAGTTACTGATCAGGGACCAAATTTTTTAAGTTTAACAAATCTACTGAAAGTCACTCCAACATCACCATATTTTTATATAGAAGAGAAAAAATATTTTTATTTGTTCGATCCACCGCACCTGATAAAATCTGTGAGAAATAACCTTAAAAAATATGATATTAATTTATTGGAACACAAGACTGCTTCATGGAAGCACATCGAAAATTTTTATCAGCATGATTCTCAACAACATTTCCGTGCAGCACCAAAACTCACCGACAGACATCTGCAACCACCAGGATTCAGCAAGATGAAAGTGTCACTTGCAACACAGATTTTAAGTCATTCTGTAGAATCTGGTATTTTAGATCCAGTAAGTCATGCAATTCTGCATCCATAAGCTTACCAGACTGCAGAATTCATTGGACTGTTTAACAAGCTATATGATTTATTTAATTCAATATGTTTCATGATATCCTCCTCTTCTGAAAATTTAAAAGAAAAAAAATTTTTAATGAAAATGTTAGAAGTTTTATCATCTATTAAGCTTTTAAACAGGCTTGATCACAAAGAAGTTAAAGTTAAATGTTTTGCTGGTTATAAATGGATTGCTTCAAATACAAGAGGTCTTAAAAGAAAAATATGACTTTAAATTTATTATTACTAATCGTATGAATCAAGACTGTCTGGAAAATTTTTTTAGTAGTATCAGGAGAAGAGGAGGCTTTAGCAATAATCCTTCTTCTTTCCTTTTTCAAAATCTCTTCAGATTAACATCCATTAACAACATTCTAAAACCAAGTATTGGGAGTAACTGTTTGACAGATGATGACCAATTTATATTGACCCTCCAAGATCTTTGCAAATAAGTCAGTACCACTAAAAAACAAAAAAATAGTACAAATGATCAAATTCTGTGCACAGCTGATAAAAATAATTTTGATTATAACACCCATGAAGACTTTGAAAAAGATGATAGCGCATTCCATTATGTTTGCGGTTACCCCTTGAAAAGGTTGTATCAAAACCATTCTTGTGAAGAATGTAATGCACTGAAAATTGAAAATTCATTAGTAACTTCAGAAGACCAACTGTTTATTAGTTTCAAATCTTATAATGAAAATAAGATTGATCAACTTGTAATACCTACCAATGAATTTTCACATTTTATAAGTGAATGTGAAGTGATATTTCAAAGACATTTTAAAACAAGATTAAATGTTCCTGGCATTTTACATGATATTGTTAAAGAAATTGATGATCACATTATCAGACCAAATTCTTGCATGCACTTTAAATTATTTTAAAATCCCTTTATTTGTTAGAGTGCGGCTATATTATAGTCTAAAATTTTTAAATAATGAATTTAAATCACACAATAAGAAAAAACTTTTAAATTTTTTGCATGTATAAATTTGTTAAAAAAATTTCAAATAGAAACCGCTAAGGATTAATTAATTTTTTCGGATTTTTGTTTTACAATCTTGGAATTAACTTTTAGCACTCGGGCTCTTCTAGAAATAATATATTAAATATAAAAATTTGTTTATTAATATAAAATTTAAATTTTAAATTATATTATCTATTTTGTATCATATCAAACAAGAAAAAATCGATATTACGAAAATTGTTGCAAATTATTATTTGTAATAAATACACTTTAAAACTGAATCACAATTTTGTCTTAGTATGTTTTCTGTTATGAATGAATGGTTGAATGATTAATAGCAATTTACAGTGCTCATTAATATTTTAATGAAAACTATTAAACTTAATTTAATGGAGAGTAATTTATAATGTTTCAAGATATCAGAGAGCAAATATTCATTTTCAGAATTAAGTTTTCTATAAAAGCCAGAAGCCTATTAACGACTGCATTGTAACTATAAAAAAAAACGTTTTTGAAGTACTGAATTCAATGAAGGTAATTTTAACTAAAATATATTCACGCTAAGGAAACATTATAATTATTTTAATTTATACGTTACGATACTTACATCCATTGTCCGTTAAGAAGCCATATTTGGAGAGGAGAAAAAACGCTTAGCCATGAAAGAAAGAAATTTCTTTCCTTCATGCATTTAGCAGCAATGAACGCGAAAATGCGAAACGCATGGCAACTCTCTACAGACTAACCATTCTTTCTTATATGTTAGCAGGCTATTCCAACTAACTGGTTCTTCTTTTGCCGTAAAAAAGTCTGGCACAACCATAGCTGAATCACGAAAAAACTAATGCATGTATCTTAGTTTCTTGACGGCGCACACAGGGAAGAGGAAGAACGGGAAGCGCAGGTCGTAACAGTTCCAATGCTATTCAAGTGAAATCGAAACAGCGCCACTGGTCTCCAACGGCCAGGCCGCTAAGGAAGGGAACTTCCGCTGTTGATAAACCCTCCCTCCGGCCTTCATGGTGCTGCTCCAGACTTCTCCTATCCCCCTCCCCACCCGTGCTGTTCTTTTGACCACCCTCTCGTAAATATTATTTTATTCCGTTCATTTAACGTTGGGCGTACGTATCTCTTCATGTTCCTAATGTGTTCTTGTTCTGTTCTGAGTTGTAACGTGTCAATGCAGCACAATCTGGCACCGCCTGTCTTGACTTGTCGGAGAAAAAAGTAAAATCGGGCACTTAGTTGCTGGATTCGCTGATGACATTCGTTGAATAGAAGAACAACTGCCATGAATGCGCCGCGCAGAAACGGCTCTTTGAAGAAAACCAATCACCTTGTAGGAAATTAGATACAAATACAACTTTATCTAAAGAAGGCTAGATTAGAGAGAGTAGAAAATAACTGCTCCAATCTTGGAATTTTATGTTCACCTAATAATTTATTTAGTATGCAGTCACTTATTTAAAACTGTATTTTTCATCTAAGGCTCAGTTTCGATTAAAGTCGAAGCGGCCTGGCCGCTTGGATCGCTAATTACATCCGATATCACTAAATCCCCCGAGCTTCGCTTCCCATTGTAATTCTTCCCTGGCGCACAGCTTAAATGAAGCTAACTGCCAAAGCTATAATTTCATTGGTTGGAGAATTTTGACGTCATAATGACACGGCAAGTTCGGGGCCATCCGTTGGGTTCGCTGCTTGTACGAGGAGCAGAAAACGGCACGTTTTTTACTATGGGATTCGACGAGAGTGTACAGACTTGGTTTTATTAGGCTATGGTCGAACTTTTCGAAGATTCAACAGCTTGCACTGCTTCGATTAATTCTTCAATTTTACGAAGAATGGCTTCTTTAGTACTCACGCCTTTGGTGCCCCTAGTGTTCCTAAGCCGTTCATTAATGATATCCTTTAGCTCATTCACGATTTCAGTCCAATTTTGTTGTTTATCAACATCTTCTACTACGAGCAAATCCTAGGCTGTTGTCGCCATTGCCGCCAATCATGTGTTAATCTGTTTGTATTGTTAACATCTGTTGAAATCTTATTCATGTTATGTACGGCCTGTGTAGCTCTTAATGTTCAGAACGCGAGAAGCTAAGACAAACAAAAAGAAACGTATGAATGATTCAATCGAAAACGAAAATTTACTCGCAGTATATGTCATTGCTGAAATATTAAACAATATTCTAACCTTTTTTCATGGGTTCATTTTCACTAAATGTCCACATTCGGAAATTGCAAAATTTCATCCAAAAAGAGCCCGAGCAACGCCGGGTATATCAGCTAGTTAAACTATAAATAAAGGGCAACATGTGAGTACGTCCGTAACCACCGAGAGAGAAGGTCTCCGCAATGAAACGTAATACATTGTTACGTCATCATAGATACGGCCGAGGCCAACGAGAGACAGGCCAGGTAACTCAAAAGTCACATGGTCATCAGGGTCCGGCCAACAATTCATCCTTCATTGTCTCTTCTTGGATTTTAACAATCAGTATCTTTTCGTTTTTTGGAAACTATCATTAATTTTACGTTATATTCATTCATAATACATCATTCCAAGTCGTTTGATATATTCATGCCATATTTTAGCATTGAGAGTTCCAATGAACCATAATGGGTGCACGAAAAGCAGGTACCTTTGAACCTATTTCGACTATTAATAATTTTATGTTATATTCATTCATAGCACAACATTTCAAGTCGTTTGATATATTACATGCCATATTTTTGAAAGTTCCAATGAACCATAATGGGTCCATGAAAAGCAGGTACCTTTGCACCAATTTCGACTATCATTCATTTTACGTGATATTCATGCATGACATATCATTCTAAGTTGTTTTATATATTACATGCCAAATCTGAGCTTTGAAAGTTTCCCCTGAACCATACTGGTTCCATGAAACTAGCTGCCGTGGAACCAATTTCTACTATCATTAATTTATGTTCATTTAAGGCACATCAATTCAAGTCGTTTGATATATTGCATGCCATATTTAAGCATTGAAAGTTCCAATAAATCATACTGGGTCCACGAAAAGCAGGTGCCTTTGAACCGATTTTGACTATCAATAATATTACGTTATATTCATTCATGGCACGTCTTTCCAAGTCGTTTTATATATTACATGCCATATTTTAGCATTGAAGGTTCCAATGAACCATAATGGGTCCACAAAAAGCAAGTGCCGTTGAACCCATTTCAACTCCCATTAATTTTACGTTATGTTCATTCATGGCACATCATTCCAAGCTGTTTGATATAATACAAGGTATATCTTAACATTGAAAGTTTCCAGTGGACTTTAATGGTATCACTAAACCACATACCCTTAAACCAGTTCTGACTGAGGGCGCGTTCGACATCGCGCACTAAACGCCTTTGTGCGTCCACTAAACGCACTAACGTATTCGTCATGGAACCCGCGCGTGTTCGTCATCGCGATTGCGTGCACTATCGGGCGTTTCGTGCGCGCACCAAATGACCCTAGGTTAGGAGCAGAGTCGTTTAGTGCGTTGCAAGATGGCGCTGTTCTAGAGCTTGAAATGTAGCGATAGATAGTTCGGAGTTTTAGTTACCGTTAAAGAGCCAACAGGTATAATAAAATAATTGAAATCTGTATATCGTTTAAACTGACATTGAAATCTACTGTGTAATGATCGATTTCGGCGTGTTATATGAATGCAGATGTTATGATGGGTTTTATTTTGAGCAGTATGTTTATTATTCATGATAGCACGGGTGAGGTGAACGTCCCACTTTCGTGCTCTTTCCCGTTTTTCATGACGCACACAAAATGCACTACACTTTTTTCACCGCTCGCTCTCAGGGACGTCACTAGGTGCATTTAGTGTCCACATGTCGAACGCGCCCTGATATTGACCATCAAGGAAGACCATCACGTGTCTTTACTTAATTCACAAGCATTTTCTCTGCTTTAGCTTTGGAATGCCAAAGAGAGAACAGCATTTGGCAGTGACAGGCCATTTATACATGGAATTGTATAGTGAAAAACGTGGTCCCCTTTATTAGTTTTGACCTTTTGATCCGAAAATAGTTCACCGATTTTTTCCACCAACGAACTCAGTCTTCCGATTTCCCTAAGTTGTCGAATGGCGAAAACAGAAGTCGAAAATTCGGAAGCTTTCGAAAGTTAGAGCACCGACAGACAAACGGACAGACGGACGGACGGACGCACATTGTGAAAACATAAGTACCTATCGGTCCTAATAATATTATGATGCTGCTAAAAGTATTACTCGACCTTATTTCAAATTCCATCCGGACTGTAACTGGTAATTTCAACCAATTATCTGAACTCCTGAACTGGATCTATTAATAGAGTAAAATAGGAGGTCTCATTTAAGAAAGAAAACGAAAATTATAACAGTATTACATTTATTTATATTTTTTCATTGTATTTTCAATTTTTTTACAAATTATATGGTGCAATAGTTATAAAAATAGTAGTATATGGTGGAGGTACGAGTGTCCCGGAGAGTCTAGAAATACGGAGCGTAATCAGTAAACAATAACAAACGCTTGTTTCTGAAAACTGTGGACAGAGGGCGCAGTGTGTGCGGGGCAAAAAGCCATCTTGATAGCATTAAAATGTGCTAAGGTTTCTATGATTTTACTAATATTTTATGTTTTAAACCGTGTCTTCGGTTTAAAAATTACATCAATTTAATAATGGTGAGAACTTGTGTAGCGGTGCATTGTTCAATCGGGCCAAAAAAAATTCTGAAATTTCTTTCCACGGTTTCCAGCCGATTCGGATCGCCGTGCAAAATGGATAAATGCCGTGGATCAAAGATTAGAAACCAACCCAATATTCTTATCTATGTGGACAGCATTTTGTTAAGGGTAAATTCAAGAATTTCTTCAGGAGATTTCTTGCACTGTTATGTAACATATTTTAACAAATATTTGCAATAATAATTCGTTAATTAAAATATAAAGACCCGACAATTGTTTCGATTTTTCATCATTTTCAAGAATCAAATGGATGTTTTAAATTGTTCATACAATTCAGTAATAAATTGTTCATTATATTCAGTAATAAATTGTGATGATGTAAAGCTGTTGTTAAAGTTACATTGTCGGGAAATTTATTTTAAGATGTCTTTGAGTTGTTGTAATAAGGTGCCTTTCTATTTGGGTATTTAACATACATGATTTATTTTCAAACACCAATTAACCCATTTGATAATAGTGAAATTTACAAATTAACCTGCGACAAATGTGACAAATTTTACATACGAAGAACGGGTATACAATTTCACTCAAAGAGAACATATTAATTCCATAAAATATACAAATAATAATCAAAATTTGCTATTCACACAGACCGTGAGTTTAAAAAAATTGATGAAACCATGGAAATTCTAATCTAATCCAAAGACAATAATAAACATAGTAGCTCGGAAAATATGGAAATTTTTAAGACCAAACAAACAAATAAATCATGCATATTAAATACTCTCGCAGTATTGAAAATTCCCGCAGTTTCAATGAGGTAGTTGTAAACGTCTCTGTACTACCTAGGGCCAAAGTGAAGGATCATTCATCCACTCATCTTCCTTCATTACGTAAGGGTCGTTTATATAAATTCCTTCGCCAAGTTTAAATTTGTTAATATGTCTTCTTTTTGAAGGATAATCTAATTGTTTCGCGTAATTAGACAACGCAAATTTATTGGTTGATGACCCTAAAAGTTGCATCTAAATGCAAGCAATCCCTGCATTCTTAGCCACGGTTTGCCCCGCAATATGGCCGCTTGGGCAGTGAGACGTCACTGCGACGTCACGAGATTACGCTCTATAGGGAGAGCACAGCCAACACAACACCACCTAAAGAGAAGGCCTGCGCACAGAAATTCCATACATTATTACATCATCATACCTAGTCATAATTTCGGGCTTATCATTGGTAGAAATGCGAAAAAGATGACTATTTATGACATTCTAACAATGTATGACGTTTCCGCGCTCAGGCCTTGTCTTTAGATGGTGTTGGCCGACACCTCCTAGAGAGAAGGCCTGCGGACCAAAGGTGTATGCATTATTACATCATCATCAAGCGGCCAAATTTAGGGCTTATTATTGGTAGAAATACGATAACAATAGCCGCTTGATAATGATGTAACAATGTATACACCTTTTGTCCGCAGGCCTTCTCTTGGCACAACCCACTAGATAAAGGCCTGAGTGCTGTTTTCAAAATGGCGGCGCTCCCAGGCAGACTGTCTGTGTGAAATAAGCTGAAATAAAAGAATTATTTCATAAATTTGCTTTAATTTTCTTACAAAATCTAACCAAAATAATTAATCTATTACAGGAACTAATTTTTGCAGATATCTAAAACCATCATATATGGTTTCGAAATTTTTTATAGAAAAGATGCTTTTTCTCTTCCTCCATAGATGGATCTACTTTGAAAAAAATGAAACTACATTTATTTGCACGTATGTTGCCATTGTTTTGATTGAAACATAAAGCCATTTAAATGACAAGTTCAAAAACTTAGATTTCGTTGGAAGATTAAAGCAAATTTGTGAAATAATTATTCTATTCCATCTTATTTCACACAGATAGTCCGCCTGCGAGCGCCGCCATTTTGAAAACATCACTCAGGCCTTTATCTAGTGAGCTGTGGGGAGAGAGTAAGTGACGTCACGCCACATTGCATTCTGGTACGTTCTCGATACTGGAGGACGAACAACAGGCTAAAACACTATGAATATAATGGGTTTGCAAGTTTTGCAGCTGTACTTGTTTAAAAATGGTTAATTTTTGCGCTGTGATCGAATGTGGGAATAAAGGAGGAAGAGCTAACGCGTCTTTCTATCGATTTCCCGCCATTAATCGTAGACGTTCAGAGGAGATTCGAAAGCTGCAAAGTGAAAGATCAGCATGGATTCGTTCACTCTAAAAGAGATGATTTCAGTGAAGAAATGTGTAAAAATTACCGAATTTGCTCTGATCATTTTTTATCAGGTAATATTTTTTTTCATTTTAACCACAAACTTTATTAAGCTAAAAACAGATAAATTAAAATTATTCAGGAAGAGTTATGGAAATCCGACTATATAATTAATCAAGCAATTACTTCTATCATAATTTACTTGTTAATCAGCAGTTAATTCCAATGTTTTAAAACTATTTTAGTGTTGATACTTACTTTGGAGATGAGAACATAACGTTGGTTTACAACGGAACATTTCACTTCCCGTACCCATCCACAGACGAACTGGTTGTATGCTTCCAAGCTTTTGTACGCTTTAAAGTCCTCTAACGTATACAAACTTTTATCCAATTAAACGTCTTATAGCCATTATGTGTATTATTGCTTTCATCAATTTGAGAAGATGGATTAGCTATTTATCCATGCGTTTCGGGTCCAAACTCTCCGAGCGTCTGCTGTATATTGGCTTGCTGCGTTTGCGGTATTGGATTTTAGCTGTGGGTTAAAAGATTAGTTTATGTTGATTGCGCTGCAATGATTAGTTGTGAAATCTTGCTGGTCATATCCTGAACCAATTGGACAACCATTGTTATAATTGAATTCATGATATCATTCATGATAGATGAAGTAATAGCTCCCTGCCTACCATCCAATATTTCGGACTGAATATCGTGTCCATTTCTGCCAATCACAGCAAATAGTATTAAGCTTCCCAATTAATTCATGATATTCTGTATTTTGGATTAAATATAAGTCTTTCATTGTTATCTTAAATTATTGAAGAACGCGATAGTCAATTTTCTGGGAGTCCGGCAAAAGTTCCAAGATCTAAGCACTGCTTTAAATTGCAAAGAGTTCAGCTCTTTTCCTCTTCACGACCGCCCAAACAGATTGCTGACGAAGAATCCGTTCTCTTCATTGAAGACCCATCGACGAGGAACCGTCCAAAGAACAGAAAACAAACAATGGGAAAAGAGGAGAAAAGAGAAGGGGGAAGGTTTAGCTATTGGTAGGGGAATACCTTGTGTCTTCCGCTCTCAAGAGGACTCACTACCATTGTTCTAACGTCGAAGATGATGTCATACTTTCCGTGTACGAGGGCTGCGGTCCCTCTGGATACGCTAAATTGGCTGTTGAGCGATAATCAGACGTCTGGGGTTCTTCTACGAAGTCGTCCGCGCCCAGAACTGAAAAGAATTTATCGTATCATACCAGAATTGATATTATTAACCCTTAGTTCTAGCAGATAGGGGGCAGCCGTAGCCCAGTTGTCTCGCCTTGCTCAATGCAGTGGTGGAGTTAAGCAACCTTGGGCGCGGCTAAGTACAGGTTGGGTGACCACCTGGAAATTTCCATCTCCCCCCGTGCTTCGGAGGGCACGTAAAGCCGTCGGTCCCGGCTGCTGCGACCACCTTACAGCAGTCGTTAAGTTCGTCATCATCCCCCAGAAATGGGGGTTGTGCGTAGGGCCGACCCCCCTGCCACATAAAAATAAAACAAGGTCTGGAAACAAGCAGTCACCCGATGGTGGTGCTTGGGGCTAAAGGCCGTAAGGCTTATAAAGGCCAGGAATGATGATGAGTTCTAGCAGATGAGAATC
Source organism: Rhysida immarginata (assembly GCA_023313115.1). Lineage (NCBI taxonomy): Eukaryota > Metazoa > Arthropoda > Chilopoda > Scolopendromorpha > Scolopendridae > Rhysida > Rhysida immarginata. The sequence continues at coordinate 79,028 of JAHWFO010070720.1, read as the reverse complement.
ACTCAGCTGGTCAATAGTTCCCACGATGAATTTTCGCAAAGTAGGTCGCCATTAGGGTAAATGCGAACGCCCATAAAACTGGAGTATCCCGTACTATATAGTGCACTTCCGAGATTTACTCATCATTCATAGAACTCATTTGCGTTGGCTCAGAGTTCCGAACCGTCCTCAAAAAGTAACGGCATCTCTACATTCTCCTCCGAGCGCTTTTTAATTTGCTCACTCTACGAGTCTACCAGCAATACTTCAACACCAAAAAAAGCCATCGTCGCAATTTAACCCTACGATTTTCACGACAACCCTTCTCCTGCTTTTTCATTATTTTCACCAATGCCTCATTAAGCGGTTCTAGCAACAACAGTTTTATACAATAAGCATTAAAAGCCAGAAATTGTGGACAGGCGTTACCAGAAAAGATATAAATGGCAAGAAAAAACAAATCCACAAACAGAGTGTTTGTACATATAGTTGTACATTAATACCTCGTATGTACATATAGTTGAAGAAGCTGGCATCGTCAGGGAAATGTACATACGAGGTATCAGTAAACTTTTTTTGTGGATTTTTGTTTTCTGCCTTATTTCTTATTGACCCTTCACCTAATTTATGTACAGGGTCGAGTCACATTAATATGACTACCTCCTACGTTTGTCTTCGGGGTTGCCCAACCGAAGAACTATGTCGCGTATTGTGAATTGATTAGGTGACTATATAAAGTAGGTTTCACTAAAAACATATCACTCATTGGTGCAGTGGTTAAGAAACGTGATTTATCAGATCTGGAAAAGGGGATGATAATCCGCTTTCGGGCCAAGGGTGGCAGTATTTCGGAAACCGCGCAGTTTGTGAACTGTTCTCGTGCTGCTGTAGTTAAAGTGTACCATGACTGGGAAAATGGCACCGTTCAGAATATACGGTATGGGAACTGTGGAGCACCAAGCGCCATTGATGAGAGAGGTGAACGTCGGCTGCGAATTGTGTGAAGGCAAACCGAGGAGCTACAGTGGACCAACTTGCCGCTCAAACCAACGAGGGTGCTACCAGACATGTCTCTAAAACCACAGTACAGAGGACCCTGCTACGTATGAGCCTCCGCAGCAGACGGATGGTCACCGCACCCATGCTGAAGAGGGTTCATCGCCAAAAACGGCTTCAATTTGCCCAACAGTAGAGAACTGGACCACTTCTGATTGGAAATAAGTTGCCTTCTCCGATGAGTCACGATTTCTGCTCCACAGAAGTGGCGGCCGTTGGCGGGTGAGGCGAGAAACCTCCGAGATCATGCATCCTCCAACCATTGTTGGACGAATCCAGGCTGGTGGCAGCAGCGTCATAGTATGGGAGTGTTCTCATGGCATTGTCTGGGTCCACTGATACCTGAGAAAGGCACTCTCAACCGATTCGGTTAGTAATCCATAATTGCAGATCAAGTACACCCGTACATGGCGACAGTCTTCCCAGAGGGGGATGGCACGTTCCAGCAAGACGATGCGACGTGTCATGCTCGGTTCACATTGAGCCGGCAAGACGGCAAAGCGGCGAAGCGGCAACCGTTGACGCATGCGCACTACGTCGAAGGCCAACTAGAAATAGGTCAAGTCAAGTGCCGCGGCCGGCAAATAAGCCAGGCGGCAAAGTTAAAATTTGTTCAACTTTTGCCGGTTGCCGCTTTTGCCGGTTGCAGGCTCATCCAATCACGTTCGACTACTGGAGCACATGATCAAAAGAATGATGGCGGATCACAATTTTATAGTGAAATAGAATAAAGAGAATGCACTTTATTTTGTAAATGTGAAATTATAAATTGCTATTGTCCTTCAACTTTTTACATCGTTAAATAGATACGTTGGGTTAAATTTTAATTAGATAATTCAGTTGGAAATTAGCAAGTTTTAGAACAGAAACGTGATCACGAATTTGGTTTTCGATCGCTTCGATTGAAAATATTGCCGATCGATGTCGGCGACAATCAAATTTAAAAATAATCTTGAAGAGTTTTTATAAATACGAGAAAATATGCACACTGAACAAATATAAATAAAACTAGAGTATATTTGTATATTCTATTTTTTATGTTTTAATTATACTTTCTCAGCGACATATAACACAGTTGAACTTCTTTATAATGAACTCTGATATAAAAAAAAAAAATAAACGAATTTCGGAATTCTCAACTGTGCCAATTGGCCTTTCAACAGTGATAAAACAAATTCCGAATTGTCTCAGATATAGCAAATTTCGGATATTACAAATTTCAATGAAACGTGAAATTCGTCCAGTTTTACTTCAATAACTTAAGATCGACACGACGCCATCATTGTATAATTTCTCTTCCGTTGCCACTTCTCTCGTGCCGGTCCAGTGGGAACAACTCGCGCGGGCGGCAGAGGAGGCAGGAGGGGGGAGGCAGAAAAAGACGCTTCGCCGCTTTGCCGCCTTGCCGGTCCAATGTGTACGGGGCATCATACGGCTGCAATTGTTCGGGGGGTGGTTTAAGGAACACGGCCAAGAGTTCCAAGTACTAGCCTGGCCCCCTAATTCTCCAGTCCTCAACCCAATCGAGAACCTTTGGGATTACCTCGATCATCATGTGTGTGCTATGGAATAACCACCACGTAGCCTTCAGCAGCTATCGGATGCCACAGCTACCAGCAGAAACCTAGCAGAATCTTATTGACTCACTCCCACGCCGTCTAGCTGCTGTCTGCGCCGCTAAAGGCGGTTATTCGGGATATAGCTGGTGGTCGTAATATTGTGACTCGACTCTGTATGACGAGTCAATACTACTTCCGCCCGAACTTCCGCTATCGTTTTTCCACTAGATTATATTACAGTTAATTATTATAATACAGACATAATATTTTAACAAGTGTGTTTATTTTTATATTTATTTATGTTTATTCTATTTTGTTGATTTTATTTACTTATTGATTTTAACTTAATTCATTTTATATGTTTTGTTTAATCTATTAATTCATTTAGATTTTTTTTTAAGTTTTATCTTATTTTATTTTCATTTTATTCATTTATTATGAAATTAAGGTCACTTTATAATTAAGTTTAATTTACCGTTCGTGTTGAATTTTTTATAATTATTTCCTACATTATTATTATTATTATTATTATTATTATTATTATTATTATTATTATTATTATTTAAATTGTTTTAATTATTTTATACCCAAAAAAATCTTTAGAAAGTCTAATGTTTTCTTTCCTGTTTGGACATCTAGTTTAACTATGCATATTTGGAGAAGGAAACAGTTCTTTCACAAGTTTTTTTTAAAGATATTTGTTTTTATCATACGTTCAAGTTCTTAAGAAAAGACTTCAGATCCAAAATGAAAAGGGACCGTTAAGGTATTTTCGTAATATACAAGAAAATTTAAAAAAGAACCCAACTTCTTTTTGATCCGTAGTCAAAAAACTCACAAGTTGAAAGGACAATTCGGCCTTGGAAAATGTTTTTGGAAGTTCCTGGCAACCATTCTCGTTTAATTCAATATTTTGAAAAGAACTTGAATAATAAAGCCGAATTTAACCTTTCAAGTGGCTCATTTAAATTTTTAGAAAATATTAACTCCTGTCTGAATTATCATTTTAATAATATATAAATTACGAAAGAAGAATTTTTATATGTTGGAAGCAAGGTTAAGGCTACAAGAATGTATGTTGCAAGTGATTTTCCGGACTATGTCTTTAAAGGTTGTTTAAAACCTCTTCTCAATTTGCTGGCGGTCTCAAAGAAAGTCAGAAAAGCAAAGTTTTGTTTTCCTCAAAAATTCATATGTAATAAAAACAGTTTTACAGAAATTTTTTTAATGATTTATTTAATCCTAAAGATATTTGGCCTTTGGTTAGATTATTTAATCTTTCCTTACAAAAAGGTTATTATCCTAAAGTTTGGAAGTTGATTCCATTTCTTCCTATTGCGAAAATAGGATTTCCTAGAGAACCTGGAAATTGGAGACCTATTTCTGTTATATGCTATCCAGCAAAACTTTAGAAACTACACTGATTGGAAGAAAGTAATCGGACACTGTAGATTTTAGACGTTTTGTCGAATATCTAGAAAAATACTTGACGAATTATCCTGAAATTTCAGGGGTGTAAAAAGGATGTTACACCTCATATATTTCAGCAAAAGTTTTCTCCCGAAGGCAAATAGGGGACCAGCAAAGAAGTGAACCAAAAAATAATGTTTGGAATCATCCTGTAAAAAATAATGCTTGAAATGCATAGTAGTTGTAGCATATGCTTAAGAGGCTTGTTTTACTTTTCTGTGTCCATTTGTATGAGAATAGCACGTATATTCATGGAGATATACAGGTTTCTTTAAAAAGGTCGAAATGTTTTCGTAAGTTTTTTGTTTATAACACAGGATTTTCAACTCAATGCAATTTCATTTACAGGAAACTTGACAAACTACAGTACAGACAACACCCTGCAAATATTAAATATTTGATGAAATATGAGCATTTTTACTAAATAATGTTTAACTTCGCATGCGCATGCGTTACCAAATTGTTTTTTGCATAATTTATTAGCCAAATGTATAGAGCTACTCTTATAAAAAGCACAAGCAAAATAACGTGAAAATTGAGAAAGATATCGCCGATAGAATGAGTTGAATTTCAGTTACTCTCAAAAATAAACAAAACGATAAGGGGCTTTCTCCAAACTTTTATTTTTGGATCGGACACCAGTATCAACTTCTTCTTTTTACGCTGATATGAAGTCAATATGGAGTCAATATTTTTTCATGCCAACTATTTGATTTCTGACGTTTCTCAAAGAGTGGGAATTATTAAAAGGCTCAATAATTTTTTTCATGATCTTTATTTATTCCAGTCTTTATATACGAGGTGCATTCAAGTTCTAAGGCCTCCGATTTTTTTTCTAATTAACTACTCACCCGAAATCGATGAAACTGGCGTTACTTCTCGACGTAATCGCCCTGCAGACGTACACATTTTTCACAACGCTGACGCCATGATTCCATGGCAGCGGCGAAGGCTTCTTTAGGAGTCTGTTTTGACCACTGGAAAATCGCTGAGGCAATAGCAGCACGGCTGGTGAATGTGCGGCCACGGAGAGTGTCTTTCATTGTTGGAAAAAGCCAAAAGTCACTAGGAGCCAGATCAGGTGAGTAGGGAGCATGAGGAATCACTTGAAAGTTGTTATCACGAAGAAACTGTTGCGTAACATTAGCTCGATGTGCGGGTGCGTTGTCTTGGTGAAACAGCACACGCGCAGCCCTTCCCGGATGTTTTTGTTGCAGTGCAGGAAGGAATTTGTTCTTCAAAACATTTTCGTAGGATGCACCTGTTACCGTGGTGCCCTTTGGAACGCAATGGGTAAGGATTACGCCCTCGCTGTCCCAGAACATGGACACCATCATTTTTTCAGCACTGGCAGTTACCCGAAATTTTTTTGGTGGCGGTGAATCTGTGTGCTTCCATTGAGCTGACTGGCGCTTTGTTTCTGGATTGAAAAATGGTATCCACGTCTCATCCATTGTCACAACCGACGAAAAGAAAGTCCCATTCATGCTGTCGTTGCTCATCAACATTGCTTGGCAACATGCCACACGGGCAGCCTTGTGGTCGTCCGTCAGCATTCGTGGCACCCACCTGGATGACACTTTTCGCATTTTTAGGTCGTCATGCAGGATTGTGTGCACAGAACCCACACAAATGCCAACTCTGGAGGCGATCTGTTCAACAGTCATTCGGCGATCCCCCAAAACAATTCTCTCCACTTTCTCGATCATGTCGTCAGACCGGCTTGTGCGAGCCCGAGGTTGTTTCGGTTTGTTGTCACACGATGTTCTGCCTTCATTAAACTGTCGCACCCAAGAACGCACTTTCGACACATCCATAACTCCATCACCACATGTCTCCTTCAACTGTCGATGAATTTCAATTGGTTTCACACCACGCAAATTCAGAAAACGAATGATTGCACGCTGTTCAAGTAAGGAAAACGTCGCCATTTTAAGTATCTAAAACAGTTCTCATTCTCGCCGCTGGCGGTAAAATTCCATCTGCCATACGGTGCTGCCATCTCTGGGATGTATTGACAATGAACGCGGCCTCATTTTAAAACAATGCGCATGTTTCTATCTCTTTCCAATCCGGAGAAAAAAAATCGGAGGCCTTAGAACTTGAATGCACCTCGTATATCTCAGGTGTTATCAAAGATTTTATACTGTTCGCCTATTTGGTATTTTGGAGATAATTATTCATTTAATAGACTTCAGAGTATTCATTCGAAATTTCTGAAGTTTTTGTCTGGCAGGAATTATGTGATAAAAGATTATTTAGATTCATCCTTAAAAGGAATTGTTGAGAATAATATTCTTTCCGTTTTGAGAAGAATTACCTCCGGTAAAATTAACGCCCCTGATCTTCTGATGCGTATTGGTTTTCGCTGTTCTCGCGTTGCCAATCGCGTCGGACTAATTCTCGAACTTTTCCTGTCCTAATTCTCGAACTAAGCATTGCTGGGTGAATAGAGACCGCTACTAAGTTTTCCATCATTTATAATTCAAACACTCTGAATTTATTATAAAATAATTTTTGACTTAGCTTTTGCATTGCTTTTATTATTAATATATTATTATTATTATTATTATTATTATTATTATTATTATTATTATTATGACTCGGCTTATTTTCTAGCCTAGCTCTCAATTTGATTTTTTGTCTACTTTCTTTTAATTTCCGTGTATTATTTTCATTATTATTATAACTATTATAATTATTATTCTTATTGTTGCTTTAGTAATTTTTTTTATTTTATTGTTTTTAATTTATCCTGTACTTTGCTTCCAGTTCGTATTTAGGTTCTTCTTTTTTTACTCTTATTATTAATACTAGTTCTTGTTTTTACTATCAGATTTTGTTTCATTATCGTTGTCCTTGGGTTTATACAATTCTTGTGTTGTCCTGTGGTTGCGGTTTTTTTTATTCGCTTTAGAGTTATGATTTTTAGCCATTAATCAAATTTGTTTCGTTATTTGTTAATTTTACATGTAATTTCATTAACCCCGTTTTGGGCTCTGGCCTGTTGGGGAACAACATTGGGCTTTTCCCTCCAGTCTATCTGGTGGGATACTCCTATTGTTGTTACAATTATTATTAATTTTTATTATTATTATTATTAAATTATTATTATTATTATTATTATTATTATTATTATTATTATAAAGTGCGTTAGATTATCGTAGTACAACGCCAACGTAAACCTTGGAACTGAATCCGCGGGGGAATATTGCACCGAGCCCAGGGACAAACAGAAGAATAAATATTAGTGTCCTCGGCGGGACTTTAATCGCTCCCGGCTTGCAAACTTTTTTAGAAACGATCTCTACGTCCGATGTCCACGAATTCTCGACCACGTCTCTCTCGAACAACCTTTTTTCGATTCCGCCCTTATCTCTTGCCACCACGTCCTCTAAATCTTGACGCTCTACTTCTGTGCTTTTATTAATATTACTATTAATATTTTTTAATGCTGAGGAGTTTCGACGCTGCTCCTCAATAGATAGCATCTTGCTCTTTAGACCGTAGCAGACGCTCTTCTTGCACTGGCTTCTCTCCTCCATTTCAAGGCCTTCATTGTTCACAGCTCGTGACAAAAGTAATAGTTAAATTAATAAATGACTTTTATTGTAATCTAAACACACACAGTGGAAGCTGGAGTAAAATAACTCTAATTGGTAACAAACTAATAACTTAAATTTGGCCGTTCATCACGAAGATACTCGTTGGTATTTCTCAAGGCATCACTGAAGACATGCACTCTTGCTTGTGGAAACATAATGTATTAAACTTATGAATAGAGCACAAAACACAAAGATGAATTCACTCGTGATTCACGAATGATGGTAAACGCTGTTTCTACAATGTTGAAATCGACGCAAACTTGTGTCGTGAAAATTCACACAGAATATGACGACAGCATTCAAATTATGAACACTGAATCATAACACAATACCACCACACTTATAGAATGGATAATAATTCCCGTCTCGGGAAAACGCACTAAGTTGTAGCATCCTTGATTGCAACTTAACGTACACCGTAAGATGCATAGTAGATTCACTTAAAATACTATCACATATATATTTCAGTCATTTTTATCACTTGACGTAAGGGTGAGAGCATGTAGTATCTGACACTTTTATAAAAGAGCTGCAGGAAAACTCCCTCTAAGAGCCGGGCGTGAAGTAAGGCACTTTGAAGAAACTACGCACTTAATCTATCTTTAACATGAGGTTCATATGACGGCCCTGATGGATAAAAAATGACCGTAGAATAGATAAAATTAATAGTCTAATGAAGGTAATAGTTCAAAGTCCCAGTCGGTAATTTAACAAGAAAAAGAGACGGACGTAGAGACAGTCGAGGACATAAACTAGGAACGTTTAATTCATGAGGCTGTGGAATAAACCCACCCGCTCCCCCCCTCTAGGTAGCTTGAGAGAGAAAATGGAAAGATTCCAAGACAGCCACTAACATGATTACCGCAACAGTTCCAGTCAGTAAAAATATCCAATGCAGAAACCCTTATGTGGGCTTCAAATCAGCATTCGAAAAATGTAACATTAAATAAAGAGTCTGCAGTTACCTGTCGGTAGATTATATCGCGTTCCTAGAAGATTCTTTGAAAATCCCTTTCCTCCGACGCTGACGAGCTTACTGAGTGGTGCGCATTTTCCGTGTCGAGGCGGGTATTAGTTGAGATAAAGACGTGGCGGTCCTCCTTGTTCATACAGCTTTTTTTTACGGGTTTTATTCACGCTGCTGTTGACTCATATGGAGGTTTCCTGTTGCTGGTACAACTCGCTATGAAGTCTCCGTCGCCACCTTCGACGACGCTGAACTGCTGAAGCCGGCAACGACGGATTCCGTCATTTCTCCTTCTTCGCGTAGCCGACGTTCTCTCGCTCCATTTCTGCGTTCGGCGCAGTTATATCTCTCGTCGTTATTTCGGGTAAAGGCATGGAGACGAGGAGCTTTCGTTTTTCCCCTCAAACTGTCACTTTTCACCGAGGATTTTCCTGCTCGCCACTCACTTCTGCCTCGCTTCTGATCCTCCACGGATCGACTCCGATTGACCTCATCATTTTTTCCAACCTCTCTCTGTCACGCAGATTGGAGGATGTCACCGTACTCAATCTTGAGAATTTACCACGTGACACTGTGTCATCAAAATGTTTGTGGCATACTTTTGAAAGAGTCCTATCTTTTTGTGGAATTGCTCTTTTCCGCAAGGCATTATTTGTATATTATTGCTACAAGCCTAGTCGAACAATTATAAATCATGATGGAAAATTTAAAAAAAAATTGTATAAATTAATTTCCTAGATGATTCAAAAATTAACTAGAATTATGCTTATAACACCAAATATCTTTAAATATTTTGCAATCTTGGAAAAGATAATTAGCTAAAATTCTGTCAGTTGAAAATTTATACACAAAAGAATAAATCACCAAAAAATAAATTCAGCTTTAGGAATCGAACCTCAATCATAAGCATTGTATAAGAAATACACTTATTTTACGCATAATAAGCAAAAGTTTTTATTAAAGCCTCTAAGGTTTTTATTAAAGCACTTATATGAAGCCTCTAACCTCATACTATAACTTTTCATTAACACTCCTTAGCCCCAAATTGGCGATCACAGCGACCCTGGTGAGTTGTTACGGATTTAAGGAATTCGATTGTTTCATTTCATATCCGATTTTTATAAATAAAATATTATATCATCGATAACACATTTTTATTAATTGGATATACTATTGAAAATTCATAAGCAATGCTTAGTAGGTGGTATACCGGGTGGTTATAATTAAACTTCCCCTATAAACGGCATCCTATAGCGCAAACGGGTGAACGGAATGCAACGAAATTTTGTATATGGGCTATACACGAGATGCGCTCACGGAATTTCGAAAAAAAAATTTTAGTTCCAAAATGTCCCAGAGCGCGCCTTTTCGGGAAAAACATGAAATTTAACACAATAAACGACCAAAACGGAATACAGAAAGAATATTAACATTTATTGACTAGTTTTTGATCACCTTGTCGTCGAACCACATTAAGTAAAGGTAAGGGAGAAATAAAAACAGTTCAGTTTGCAGAGACAAGAACAGTTTAGGACGAAATTGCACAAGAGGAGCAGTTATTAATCGTGTCCAGGACGATGTAGAGAGAAAAAGTACATTATGAGGTTTTAGGAGCTCTTATTTTATCATTGCAGATTGTTTGATATACTACTTGCTATATTCTATCATTGACTATATTAGTGTGATCATTTCTTGCGTGACCATCCTCATTCGCCTGCAAAATTTCGTAAATTGTTTTACTAGCAAAAAATTCGTAAAGTCAACACTACCTCAAATTCGGCTTTCGGAGTTGGCATACTTCCCTCTAATACTATGCATTAACTTCTAAGTTCATCAAATCCTCAATAAAAATTATTGCTGTCCCCTACAGAAATTAAAGTTTTCAATTGACTAACGGCACTCAATTATCATTTGAAGCCCCTTTTTCAAAAGTTCTTTCACAAAAGCTCATATTTGAAACGCAACTTATATATTATTTAGTCGTCTCGTTGGCCTACCACTCTCTAAGAGTGAAGGCCTATGTGTTCGTTCAACTCAAAAAATTTATTTTGCTGAAATCGACTTAAAAACGCATGATTCGAAAAGATATGTTGAAATTTTGAAAAAAAAAATTTCTCTCTGTTTGTATAAAGCTCTATATACGTATACAAGTACGGACAACTGACGCCGTTTTTGGCCTTTTCGTAGGTTCACTATTATAGACTGCTTATTATAATTCGAAAATCACTCGTCTTTTATATAATTTATGTATACTGACGATGAGCGTTAAATTGCATAAAAAACGAGTGATTTTCGAGAATCTTAATAAGCAGTTGAGCCTACAAAAAGGCCAAAAATGGCGAAAATGGCCTCAGTTGTCCATACTTGTATATATAGAGCTTCATGTGTGTACGTATTATAGCGCCCTTCCTGTTTTGGTCAAAACTTTTTTATAATGCCTTTATCGAATGGTTTAGACGCTGTGATTCTTGGATTTGTTGCCCCTTATAAACTTGATTGATCTCATGCAACGTGCTCTTGGATATTTCTTGGATATGCGCTTTATTTATTTTTCGACAATGTAATCAGCTGACTTGTGAAGCATAGTTCCCATGGGCTACGTCGACAGGATTGTTGTCGGGCAGTTATAATACCTCCTAGAGAGAAGGCCTACGGACAAAAGGTGTATCATCAAGCGGCCAAATTTAAGACTTGTTATTGGTGGAAATACGATTAACATTAGCCGCTTGATGATAATGTAACAATGTATACACTTTTTGTCCGCAAGCCTTCTCTCTAGGGGTGCGTTCACTAATTCACTCGGAGTCATGCTCCAAGTCAATATGATCACGTAATCAGAGTAAAAGCGTCATGGCTCAGAGTCAACCGTAGCCGACGAAAAAGACAGGCCTGGGCCATAGCCTACAATGATAAGAGAAAGCCTGCCCATTTGCCCTTCCTCCATTTTTTCCAAAAATCAATCGCAAACAGTACCTAGTGACAAAATTTAACATTGTTTCAGTCGTTTCATTCATAAGAAACAATTGGCCATTCACATCTCGACAAAAAAATAACAAGGTAAATCAGTTTTTTATATGAAAAATCAAGTAACCTCTATTTTAGTTTCAACATTTTTCATAATTTGACAACTTAAGTTCCTCTGACAATGTTAAATTTTGTCGCTAGATGGTGCTAAATTCCACTGTTTTCGAATGATTTTTGAGACACAGTTTGAACAATGGATCATCATCCGAAGACATGTCTAATCGCATTTCTACCAATAATAAGCCCTAAGTTATGTTTTCGCATTAAGGTGTTGTAACACCCCACGGATTTTCCGAACGCGCGCGGGAATTTTGTGGTGTGTTTTATTTTTTTAAAATGAGCTTTCACGAGATCATTGACTTAAAAGAAATATGTTGCGAATGTACCCTTGAAGTGCGAAGAAAATATTGTTGTAAATAAACATAAGAAAAGTTCACGGATTGTTACGACATACAATGGTCTCGAGATGTGCTGACGTTGTGCGTGATAGGAGATTTTTGTTTTTGTTGATTTGTTGCTCGGAGACGGAAGAGTAGAGGTAGAATGGAGGAGTGGAAAGAAGACTGGAATGAGATGAATGGCGCCGAGTATAAAAAGGCCTGTTCAGTTCGTCAAAGTCGCCTCTTGGGGTATTAATGACCTCTTAATAAAGAGATTAACGAGATTTAGCGATCCCATCAAAAGGCGAAAGTTTCTAAACTTCCCTAAGACAAATCAATAGTACGATAATGAAGTCAATCCACAACGTAAAGAAAACTTAGTAAAAGCGAACTCAAGGACCAAAAGTAAATATGATGGTAGTCTCAAGAGATGTAACTGAAATCGGAGCAGGAAGATGATATACTGGAAATATCGAACATAGACAAAAATCCGGTAAGGTGGTAGTCATTTTTGGCCATAAGCTTTGTAATGGAAATATTCTGCCGAATGTCTTTGGATTTTGGTTAGGTAGACTGTGAACAGTCCGCAACTACAGCGCAAGAAAATTGGAAGGGCTGAAATCCAAAACAAGCTACCTGCGCAATGTATGGGCACAAAGACGTTATTAAAAATACCGTAAAGGCCTTGTTCTACGAGAATTATGAAGTCGGATCGAAGCTTCTCAGAAGAAAATGATAAAACAAAACAAAGAAGTAGGTAATTGTTCGGCGGGTCCAACCTTACTAACATTACTAATCTTGACCTGAAATTGAATAAAATTCCTTTGGAAGCAATCCATTGGTCGATAATTGAGGAAACGAAATTCCACAGCAGGTTAAGAGGGGCCTTGGCAAGAGACGGAGCCATTTGGATTTCATTAAATTCTTTATACTCTATCAATGAAAGTTTGGGCGTATCCAATTAAATTTCCAATTTCAATTTTTAGACATTGTTAATTTTATTTTGTAACAATGCCTAAACAGTTGAAAGCTGAAATTTAACTGGACACGTCATAGTCTAGTATAGAGTGGATGTGTAAATTATATATTACTCTGTATTCTTTTCCCATATCACATGTCTTAAAAGGCCTGCAGTATTTTGTGTAGAATAAAGTGTAAAAATAATTGTGTACACAATATTTTTCCTCAATTCCTTGAATTAGCTAATTCTAAATTATAATTTTACATTGTTGTTTTAATATCGTTTGCTCATGAACTTTTCATGCACATTATGCAAGCCCTTCTGTAACACAAACCGATGGTGTATCAGGGAATTGTTGCAGAAATGAACAAAACGAAGACACAACAAGGGCCAGTACTACTATTCTGCCAGTTGCTCTGGAAGCCACATCTGCCAGCCACGTGAGGATGATTTCTAGCATTCCCTACACAATTCCAACTTAGTTTTGTGTCTCTTCAGATACTTGGTGCCTTGTCGAGATGGAAAATTGTAGCGTAAGACTTTGATTCAGCGTCCACTTGGTCCATGGAGTATGTCACGTGCTGAAATTTAATTTTAATTAGAAAGTTAATAAAACATTAAACTTAACAACCCAGAGGATCGCAGCCGTGTCAGGGGAAAAGGAGAGGAGACTAAATATGAAATGATCATAGAATATTTAATTACAATTAAATTTTTCTTTACAATTCAAACTTAGAAAACTTATTTCTATTTAATTTAAAATCCAAGCAATAAGAATGAATGCAATTTATAATGAAATCGAATAATGTAAATTGCTCAATCCACTTGGGAGTCTTCTAAATGCAGATCACGAGTCAAAGGTGCTACGTTGAAGTTGATCCTGGCAACCGTTACTAACGATGACTGCGACCTTTTAAGGTTTGTCGACAAGGGTATTGGAATAAACACATAAAAGAAAGGAAATATTAGCCATGAATCTTTCATTAAAACGCCGTATCTTAGACTAATCAAACAACATAATTATAATCCCAAATAGAATTTAAATTTAAGCAACAAACTTATTTCAACTATAGGGAGTGCAAGTCATTGCGTCATCAATGACGTCACTGTCTGTCCCATGTGCTTGCTGGTTCCAAACAAACTCCGGATTGAACAGCGCGCGGCATCTGTGCTTTGTTTTCGGTCAACGAAAATGATTTGCCAGGGCGGCAAACTTTTAGGGGCGGCAACGGCAATGTTGGGGGGCGACACGGCAAGGGCAAAATTGCATTCTGCACGGGGCGGCAAAATTGCTAGAGCCGGCCCTGATGATTTCTGACCTCTATCTGCTCATTTGTTGAAAATGAAGTAAAATTACTTCAATGAGGAGAAGATACTTTTAGGACATGTTCTAGCTATTTCCACTCAGCAAGAGGGAGATAAATTTATTACAACTGTATTAAAAGTCAATTGAAACCAAATATGGGCGATGCAGTATATAATGTTAAGGTAAGATGATTAATTGTACAATTAATAAAAAAAAAAATTTTAGCAACTGAACTAACTTATTACATATTTATGCTAAAAAAATACCACCCTTAACACTGTTGATGCTTTATTATATTGCTTTATATATTTGGTTTCGCTCTGTTTGTGTGTCTGTCTGTCTGTCCGTCCGTCTGTATGTCCGACGATTTCTCGAGAATGCTTTAACTTTTTCAAGTTCTTTTTTCGCTGTTCGATAGAGACCCTTCCTGAGCTCACCTGATTAGTTTGTCGTCGAAATCGGTCTAACAGTCACGTGACTATTGAGACCCCCAAACCCCCCCATTAAATTTTTTTATTGGCAATATAAGGCATGTAATATGTCATTCGAACGGGAATGACGAGCACAAGACGAATATGACATTCTTTTCGATTTTCGAAATGCTACGTCCGAGAAAATGACCCCCAAAAAGTACTTCAATGACCCCTTATTACGAGCTTTAGCTAAAGCTATATATAAGAATACAAGCATGATCAGTACCTTTATGTGCCTGGCCAGCCATCGTTTGCACGAAAACGTGAAAATGGAAGAACTTAACAGCGATATATCAACTTTTGATGAGCTCTCGTGGACCCCTTCAAGCACCTGCACTAATGTTAAGAATATGAACTTAGGGCATGTAATATATCAATCGAATCCTACCGACGAGTCATAAGTGAATACAGTGTTACTTTTTGTTTATCATTTAAGCATTGTTGATGGCAGCCTGGAGCACGTGCCCGTTATGAAGCTTTCTTGATGCACGTGCTCATTTCATTTTAAAATTCAGTGCTGTTAGGCCTATTGTTAAATGTGTTAATTAATGTTAGGGCGATGGTTAAAAATGGCTAAATAACATTAGGCTTATAGTTAAAATGACTAAATAATGTTAGGCCTGTTAAAAATGGCTGATTAATGTTAGGCTTATAGTTAAAAATGGCTAATTAATGTTAGGCCTACAGTTAAAATGACTAAATAATGTTAGGCCTATTGTTAAAATGGCTAATTGAAGTTAGGCCTATATTTTAAAATGACGTGAATGCATATACAATCAAAGGTATTTCCACTGTTTATTTAAACCAAGTGCAAGTAAAAGTGAGATATTAAAATTACATCTGCGTCAGAATGCTTAAAAGATTTTTCCCAGCAATGTTTTGAAACAATGGTTTTTCTCTCCTGACGTTTATGATAACTTTGATCTAGCAGGGGAAAGAACATAGGCCCAGTAGTTTAAAACATTTAGACGTGCGAGGATTTCATTCTCATTTCGCGCGCGTTTGGAAAGATTTGTGTGAGCGCTGCAATCGAACACGTAAAGTTACATGCAGTTTTCGCCATTGCTGTATATAAAAATATTACAGTAATATTAAACAACAAATTTTTATATTCTACTTTTCAGCATATTTGAAAATCGTTTTACGAGTTAAATTCTTGTTACGTTAGCAATTTCGTCTTAACCAAAATTTTCATCCAAGTAATCAATTACTTTGTTTTATTCGGAGCTTTTTTCTGTTCTGGTATTTCGGTCAACTAGACAGCAATTCAACTAAATTATACTTTGAGAACTTGAAAAAAGGAATGATAAAAAGTTATGACAATGATAAAAAAGATGTTATAGTTTCTTTGAAAATAAATGTACAACTTCGTCTAAGAACTGATCTTGACTCAAGAAAAATGAATTTAAATATATTATCTTTTCAAGGCATACAGTTTTGAACACATTAAATTATTTATTCCAGATACACTTGCCATACCTGATATCAGAAACAATTCAAGAAGCAGTGTGAAAGTGCTCGAGGACTGTATAAATGTCATAATATGTTGGCTGTTCTGATTTATCTGAATAAGCATGGATGTTCCACGACCTAACATGCAAATGGACAAAAAGAAACCCACCAGCAAAACCCAAAGCTGTCCGTATTTTTGAAGAAAACAAGTCCAGAAGATACGTTAACCGATCCGTATCATCAGAAGAAAGACCTTTTTTTATGCAAAAACTTGCTTCATCCAGTTCCTTTGCATAACGTGGCTCTTAGATAAAGATGCTGTAGACAGTTCTTGTGATTTAACTGATATATTTATACAGGATAATTTGCAAGATGATAACTTCAAATATTGTTTAGACAAAAACCAATTCTTCAGTAATGCAATTAAAGTCTTTGAAGTCAAAATACGAGAAATCGCTGAAATTACAACAGACCAAGGAAATAATTATTTGTGGGAAAAATACCGAGCAGGAAGAATCACAGACAGCAGGTTTGGAAAAGTTTTAAAATGCATTTTTAATAATAAATATCCTCCCAGCTTGTTCAAACAATTGCTTGGGACTTACTCTAGCAGCACCATTACAGTGGAGCTGCAAACATGAGGAAACTGCAATTGAGCTGTATGAGAAACAGCAAAATTGTTAGATTATTAAAACTGGGGTGTGACTACATCCAAGTGGAATATTAGGAGAAAGTCCTGGTGGATTCTTAAATGTGGATGCTTGTATAGAAGTAAAATGCTTGTATAAACACAGGAATAGCACAATAAATGAGAATCTGGAAGATAGAAATTACTGCTTGATGTATAATGATATGGGTGAAATTATTTTAAAAAAGAAACATGAATATTAACACCAGATACAAGGAGTTTTTATATTACTGGTTGTAAATTATGCTATTTCTTTATTTGGACTTGCAAAGATTTGTGGTGCATAAATCGTACCTCTTTTTTGCCGCCAAGCAATTTTCAATGGGAAGATGTATTAAGTAATACATGTACAGGGTGTTTCAAAATTATGTACAATAAATTTAGTGACATATTCTTCAGGTCAAAAGAAGACGAAAATGTTCTATAGCACTTTGTCTGGAAACGATTTATTTACGCGATACAGCCAAATAAACCCGTGGCTCCAAATTACAGGAATTGTTCAAAGTGCCCACCACCAGCTCGCACGCACGCTTCGGCTCGTTGCATGAGCGACCGTCTGATGTCATGGAAGAGTTCGTCGCCAGCATTACGAACGGTTTGGCATGCATTTTCAGTTCGTTGTCGCAGATCCATAATGTTAGGAACTTCTGTGCTGTAGACGATCGTTTTCACATGACCCCACAGAAAAAGGTCCAAGGGATTAAGGCTACCGGTCCACCTCGACCTATCCACCGATTCGTGTATGCAGCATTAAGGTGTGCACGCACAACATGGCTGAAATGTGCTGGAGCGCCATCATGCATGAACCACATGTTAGATCTTATCAAAAGAGGAACATCTTCCAGTAATTCTGGCAATGCATTCTGCAGAAACAAAAGATACGTTCGCCCAGTCAATCGTGGCGGCAACACATAAGGGCCGATTAAGTTATTTCCGACAATTCCACACCAAATGTTCACAGAGAAACGCTCTTGATGCGCTCCAGCTCTGGTAACATGCGGGTTAGCATCTGCCCAATGGTGCTGGTTGTGAGAATTTACGATTCCTGTCCGGGTGAAGGTTGCTTCGTCCGTGAAAAGTATCTGGCTGAGACAACTAGGGTCTGCAGCATGACGACGTTGAATCCATTGGCAAAATCGTTGTCGGTGTGGATAGTCCGTTGGGTTCAGTGCCTGAACCAGTTGCAGGTGGAATGGATGCAAAAGCTGACGGTGAAGAATGCGCCAAACAGATGAGTGCGGAATGTGTACCATGGAAGAAATACGACGGGTGCTTGTCTGTGGTTCATCATGTATGATGTCAATTATCATATCCTCCTCATCCGGAGAATGTGCTACAGGCCGCCCTTGTCCTGTTTGACGGCCAAAGGAACCACGCTCCCTCAAATGTCTGTCGACAGATACAAATGTTCGGTTATTTGGCAAACGTCTATTCGACAAGCGTTCTTGGTAGAGTCTTCTTGCTTCCACAGCATTTCCGTCCGCAAGACCATACATTAGGTGCATGTCAGTGTATTCTGCACTGGAATACGTGTACATGACTTTTTTTACGTAAATCGTAATGCCTATGTCAAAGCACGCAAACGTTCTGAAACTGATATTCCTAGTGGATGTACAGTAGTGAAACTACAGTAATGGAAACAACCGTACACAACTAATGGAACAACCCTAAAGTAGGTTTAAATGGAACAACCCACTCAACCTAGTGTTGGGTCGAAACGCTGGAACTGCTAAAATATCGTCCGCTAACTACTGTGCTTCCCTACTGTATGATATTGGATTACTCGCAAACAAATCGTTTCCAGACAAAGTGCTATAGAACATTTTCGTCTTCCTTTGACCTGAAGAATATGTCACTAAATTTATTGTACGTAATTTTGAAACACCCTGTATATCGAACAAATCGTAAGGACGAGATAGAAGCGGTTATCCATTAATATTTTCGTCAGTCGATGAATATGGTACATGAAACGAGCCTATCACAAATATTATCTAAATCGATTCAACAGCACGTGCACAAATGGTACCTTCACGACCTCACCTAGCAATTTTCAATGGAGAGATATATTAAGTAATACAAAAAACAAATCGTAATGACGAGATAGAAACGGATATAAATTACTATTTTAGCCAATTGATAAATATGATTCAGGAAATGAACCATTTTGAATATGGTTGTAGTCGAAACAATGGCACGTGCTGTAATGCTACCCTTATGACACCCTCAATTTTCAATGATAGGATATGGCATGTAATATATCAAACGACTTGGAATGAGGTGTCTTGAATGAATATAAAGTAAAATTATTGATATTCCAAATTAGTTTCAAGGAATCTGGTTTAGTGGTTCAAGCAAATATCTTGAAAATTCAGAAAGATATCCTCGATAGAAAGAGTTGAAATTCAGTTGATCTCAAAAATAAACAAAACGATAAGGGGCTTTCTCCAAACTTTTATTTTTGGATCGGACACCAGTATCAACTTCTTCTTACGCTGATAAGAAGTCAATATTTTTTCACGTCAGCGTAAGGAGAAGTTGATACTGGTGTCCGATCCAAAAATAAAAATGTGGGAAACCCCTTATCGTTTTGTTTATTATTGAGAGCAACTGAATTTCAACTTATTCTATCGAGGATATCTTTCTGAATTTTCAAGATATTTGCTTCGGCTTTTTATAAGAGTAGCTGTATACATTTGATTAATAAATTATGCAAAAGACAATTTGGTAACGCATGCGCAGTTAAACATTATTTAGTAAAAATGCTCATATTTCATCAAATATTTAATATTTGTCTATTCTGATCGCAGGGTGTTGTCTGTACTGTAGTTTGTCAAGTTTCCTGTAAATGAAATTACATTGAGTTGAAAATCCTGCGTGTTTTAAACAAAATACTTACGAAAACATTTCGACCTTTTTAAAGAAACCTTTATATCTCCATGAATATACGTGCTATTCTCATACAAATGGACACAGAAAAGTAAAACACGCCTCTTAAGCATATGATACAGCTACAATGCATTTCAATCATTATTTTTTACAGGGTGAATCCAAACATTTTTTATTTGGTTCACTTCTTTGCTGGTCCCCTATTTGCCTTCGGGAGAAAACTTTTGCTGAAATATATGAGGTGTAACATCCTTTTTACACCCCTGAAA